>VBVQ01000905.1:0-44051 GCA_011636635.1 Tetramorium simillimum | reverse complement strand
TATACACACATACATATATATGGTCTTTCTAAAATAAAATAAAATAATCTAATTTTGAATAACATGCTATAAACATGCTACAAATTAAGGTCATTCTAATCGATTAATCTTCAAAATAACATGAAAATAAAAATTAACATTAAACTATATTACTCAACGCTAAAAATATATTGTTATCTTTAGCGCTTATTAATATCAATCTAGTCAATTAATATCAAAATTAAATAAAATCAAAATAAATAACTATTAATACATTTATAATTTCTTTGATTTATAAAGAGATTTATAAACGAAAGTTATTAAAATGTTAAAAAGCAGCAAATATCAGTTATCAAAAGCATTCATAAACAACCAGTGAAAGATCGTCCTTATCGCATCGACGGATTACGGCTGTAAGAACAGTTTTGCGGATCTCCGGTATTTATACCGATGGCTGTAAGACGTCGGAAATAGCAAGAAGGCTTTTCGCAAATAGCGCGCGGCGCGTTTCACCGTACGATACGCGCGATAAGCGTTACAAATCACGCTGCCGACCGGGTGAAGAGCGCGCGCAAAGAGCAGGAATATTTACAATGGCTCGCGGTATTCATAACGCCCGCTCGACGTAACGACTCGCGGACAAGCTATCGCGGTCATCTCGGCAATTACCACGGCCGTTCAATCAGCCACCTATATAACCGCCTAACGTACACTTGCGCTTCATCGATCACATGCCGGAGAGACCGAATGCGAGTCGGTGTTGAATGTAGCGATGCTTATACGGCGATGCGTTTGCCTAGGATTGCCGAGATGAATCCAGGGACCGTAGAATCGCACGCACAACTTTATTACATCCAAGTTAAAACCATTTTCACATATATATATAATATTACATTTATATATATATGATATTACACACATATCATATTTTTTTTGCAAAATCCAGTTACGTAAAGATTACAGTTCACTCTCACCAAAGTACTCGTCGCAGAGTAACGAGATTAATGATATAATAATAGCATAATAACGATAATCACTGTGATGAAGAATATTCATAGTAGCAGAGGCAATTGTAATAATAATAACCATCGCGTAATGCATCCGATGTACTGTAATCGATGATGAACGAGGCAGGTGGAAACAGGTGCGACTAGTCAGAGTCTAGAGCAAGGGAGCCGGGGCGTTTGTAGCTCGCTCGCTCGCCCGCTCGTAGAAATCGTTGTAATTATTATGTGTAAACGGCGTTCGCGCGCGCTCGGAACAGTTAAATTGGAACGGAGAAGATCGCGGACTTCCTGCTGGCTTCTCGCGCGCTAATCCATCTTGCCTGTCGTCGTACAATAACTATTATATCCACCGCAAAGTGGATCAGGCCAGGATCGAGCAATATTATTACTTTTTCCTCCTCCTCTTCTTCCGCTTCTCGACTTTCATAGGCAGAGCCTACTTCTCACGAATGCACCGCGTGTACATAATTAATTAGCAATGCAATCTGACTCCTTTTGCTCATAACGGCGTAATGGTTAAGTATGTCGGATATTTTCGTGCCATCGATCGTTTTCCAATAAATAAATATTCGTAAGCAATTTCCTCTTTATAAAAATATTATTGAAACTCATCATGTGTCGTAACCTTTCCATTTGTAATTTTCAATATTTCAATAGCGAGATATCAAAGCAAAAAAAATTGTTTTTTAATATTAAAAATATTTATTTGTTTAAAAAGATTATATAAAAACAACTCAAATTTAATAAACGGAGATGTATTCAGAATTGATATTGGAGAATGCGGAATCGGTGTCTGGATATGTATTCAAACGATTCGTTGCTATTCTTATTTTGTTTAAAAATCGGTGGCGATGAATCGATAGACGAGATAATTGTCGTTTTACTTTCGCGCCGCGAATGCCCCGTTAGAACGTGGCTGTTTTAAAAGTTACCGACGAACCCGAGAGGGAAAATGATTAATTTTCCCATCTGCCGGCTTTTCGATCGTCGCGAAATTAATTAACACGGATTTAGTAATTACCGCGTTCTCGCTAGCCGCTAGCCAACTCAACATTTTGCGTTCGCACAACGTAACGATAGTCGCAATTGCCGTTCGCGCGGCATACACTCCGCGTCAAATATCAAATACGCACTGTGCGCGATGCGGACGCGTTCTAATTAAGTCATGCCGAAGCATTGCGATGTGGTTAATCACGATCGTGCGTATCGAGTTACCAATTTATGTCGAATTCGCCCCGTTTAAAGGATGCTTTAATTGGTAATTATCAGTATGTTACTAACGTAGTGATTCAGTTCGAAATCAATTATCGATCGGAATCCATCGAAACCGCCGCAGGCGTATGTCGAAAAGCTTACAAGCTGCAACAATAGTCCCGAACATCACATTATCAGGATTTAATTATCACATATAAATTTAATTACATTAACGCAAATTTAAATAAATGTCTATTACGTGTCTTAATCACAAAAAAAAAATTGCAAAATTGTATTATCGAAGATTAACGGAAAGAGTTTATCGTAAGTAGATTTTATTATAGAAGGATTCGTAAAGCACACATTGAGAGTCCAAATTCTTAATTTAAGTCTAAAACAAAAAGCTTTCGGAGAAATATCGAGAGATACATCGATAGTTTTTAAGTTAAACATAATTAAAACTTCGTTTTCCACTTAATTTTACGTCAACGTTATATATATATATACTTTAAGAATTTTAATCTCATGCATAGCCAAGATATTTAATATCAAAAATGAGAAAGTTGCAGTGTGTGAGAGAGAGAGAGAGAGAGGGAAGTACGGGAGGGGATAGTAAATCATATCTTTCCTCGACATTCTTCCGCAAGAATTTTCATCTCAGATTCAAGAGAGGATACCGCCCGTAATGTTTCGTAGTTAGAAATCACTTTGTATAATCACAGCTGAGGTTTCGAGCCACTTCCTGCGAAAACGCGACGGATACGACGGTCCGGCCTCTTTCGCGGCGGAAATTGTCACGTATACGCGGACACGCAACATTGTGAAGCGCGATAATCAGCCTTGTAGATTTAAGCGCTCGTTACCGTCGCGATTCCCGGCGCACAACCGTTTCTTTTTCCCTTCCTACTTGGATACAACGGTGATAATGACAGTAGAATCGCGATAAGACGAAGGACGTGAAGTATTAGGAATAAACGTAGGGAAGAGATGAATGCGATTCGCTCTTGCCGTCGTCGCCGCCCATTCGCCGGTATTGTCTCGTTTCTCGTGAATCCGTGTAATAATCATGCATGCAATCACTCTCTTGTGTCTTTTTGCCCTCTTTAATTCGTAAAAATACGTAGCGTACATATACTACGTATTCTGTTTCTAGTATATATTTTTTAATGGTAAATTCTTTGGCCAATTTAAGTCGATGGTCGAGAGAAAAATTCTTTTAATCGGAAATTTTTTATTTAGAGGAATATAATGTAAAAATTATATTTCCTCCGAATCGTTTTTACTTTTATTTCTTATTCGTACCTTGGCAAATAATGCAGAATGAAACTGAGATTTCGTCTTCAACATCATTTATCAAGTTTGACATGTTCCTCCAGTATCATTTATAAAATACCATTAATATGTCGGGATTAAGTCGAGCCTCTCAACAATAAGTAGTCGAGAATGAAGCATCGCGTATTTCTCCCTCGTGATACATTATGATACCTTGTTCATCGAAACCCATATGGCGCTTGGAAGAAATTGATTGTTTCCAACGACTCGTCAACTATTCGCCGTTGACGCAACTATCAATTCACAAACCGCCAACCGTGTAATCTGCCGGCGTAACATATGGATGGGAAAGAATCTCGGGTAACCGTATTTCGCCGCGGGCCCTCGTCGTGCGAGCGCCGTAGTATTCGCTCGTAATTCAACGGACATTCGCGAAAAAATACACGGGTGATTGACGTATTTGGCTCAGGTCTGACTGTTGCGAAACGCGAATGCTGGGGCATGCCTCGCCGCAGGTTGTCGCGGGCGGTCATGAATACTTTTAGCAATCGGATCGTACGGCGAATAAGGGGAATTTTGCGCGGCTTTACAGGATTACGAGGATACGCGGCTTTCACCTCTGCCTCTCGAAATTCAGCCGAACGATCGTTTCTCGCCACGAGATAGAATCGTCGCGTCGATAAAGGCTCTCCGGGCGTTTGACTCCGGACTATAAATCTCGATGTTATCTATCACTTACTCACCAACTACATTGGTATAATTCCGAGTCAACGCGTGGAATCATAATCTCGGAATAGCTCGTAACTCACCTGAAACAGAGAAGATAGGGGAGTCTTAGTACATTGGTATTTTGGACGTACACGTGAAATAATACAATACGGAATTAATGTAAGAGCAGAAACCGATGATCATAGTAACAACAACTGTCTGTAAAGTACAGACAGATTACACAGGTACACAAAAAAAAGTTGTTTGAACAGAATATTCCACTAGGCTATCTTTATGTATTTTGACGCTCTGAATTCGAATCCGTCGTCAGTTTAACCCCGGCACGCATTGATTTCGAGCAAATCAGGAAAAACATGAGGATAAGGCTTGATTCGGTCCAACTAAATTTTTTTCATTCATTGCTGATGTTCATTAGTCGGCTTTTCCACGATTTTCCGGGATTTTTAGTCATTTTTCCTGATTTACTCGAAACCCATGCGTGCTGAGGTTGGATTGGAAACTGACGACGGATTCGAATTCAGCGCGTATAAATACATAAAGTTAGCCTAGTGGAATATTCTGTTCAAACAACTTTTTTGTGTACCTGTGTTATTTCCACATAAAAAAAAATATTTTCAGAATGCGTTATATCGTTCCAAAAATTCTCAAAAATATGTTGCATTTGATTTTGTCTGGTAGTAAGGCGGAGGCGAAAAGAGATACGCGGTGCCAAGTAGAAAGAAAAAGTGCCGGTCGGCCAAGAATAATTGTGGCACGCACAATTTTATCCGCAAGTATCTACCACCGAAGGGGAATCATAAATTTATCACAGAAATGCAAATAATTCGCGTGCAAACGCGAGATGGGAATTTTATGCTTATCTTCCAGCGTTATTGCAATTATCATTACTGCCTTTTTCGATTTGCAATGATCGGTAGGAACATTTTATAGCAACGCGGGGTATATTATTCAAGAAACAAACTTACAGCACACGTTATCATTATTATACATATATTTATCTGCTTATTCATAGCCCGTGTCATTTAATTTCGCCAAGTTACAGCCTAATAAATATTTTACTTTTTCTCTTATCGTTACTTTACTCGATTTTTGTTTCTCATATTTTTTCACCGGCGTATGGAGGATTTGGCGGCAGCTGCGTTTAATGAACAAAGTGAAACAGCCTATAACAACGCGAATGCGGTGAGCTGAGAAATGTTCGATAAATTAAAAAAGAGAAAAGTGATCGCGCGTGCCGATAGAAAGGCAATTTATTTGTTCTCTCGTGTTAAAAAAAAAAAAAAAGAGAGAACATTGATCGATAAGCCGATTGTCGATTACGGCCTGCGTCGGTGCAGCGTGTTCGATTATCGCCTGAAGGCGACGATATCGGCGCCTACTTCCATTTTCCACGTCAGATTTCCTTCACGGAGAGCGCCATCGACAAAAGCGAAGAGACGAGAAGGGTTGCTGTATGCAGGAGGGGGCGCAAGCGATTTTCAACCTTCGCTCTCTCGCCGTTTCCTTTTCCACATTTTATCGCCTTTGTTCAGTTGCTCACAGTTCCCGTCCTCCGTTTTCCCTCGGAGAGGACTAACACTTCGCTAGAGCGGGACATAATAATAGAAACACTGTCTTCGCTTGGCACTGTGGCACATGGTGTTCGGTAGTAAAAGTTCTGTATAGAATTGATTTCCCAGGAACTGAAGAAAGTGCTCGATGTGTTACCTTTTTTACCATACGTTCGTTATATTTTTAAACTAATAATTCAAAATAACCATTGTATAAAATTTGTAAAGTTCCCGATATAATTATTTCCACGTGTAACCATTATGTGTGCACACTTTGATGGTACCTCATATTTCTGTCTTTTTGTACATGCTTTTAGGGAGCTCGTGTTCCAGAGTAAACTGCACTTCTCTCCCTCTCTCGTTCGCGCACGGACGTTCATGAGGAAAGCGTTGACTGACGATATTGCGGCGTTTATGAGCTCAGCCCGGAGCGTGGACGCGGTCGCTTTAATGCACCATATGGGCCAGTCGCACGTCGAACGACCCGCAGAGACTTCCTTCTGTACGCCGCGGCGATTGACGACCTAATTACACGGCCCAGTGTTCATTTATGTGGACACGTGAATATTCATACACGCACCCGGCGGTGTCCCCCGAGTGCCCCGGCCGTCATTCGCAATGCACCACTCGCGTAATTATTCACGTGGCGTGTTACGCTTCTAAACTCTCGCTGATAAAGCAAAAAGACAAACGGGAAGTTCCTATTATTTACTGTTACTGAACTCCGTTGAAGCCCGGCATGACGTTTCCGCGACGCGTTCAAGGATTTATCGAATCGCTGTTCCACATACGAATGTGATTAAAGTGTGACGGAAGCGGACGATCCAGGAACACCTCGTTGAGAGATATTACCGGTATGCGCGGGAATCGATGTCCGACCCATAAACCTCCTTGGCGATTTCACACGGAGTAAATTACTTTATTAGCGCTCGCCGGCGTTCTTTCTTTCTTTCTCAGCCAATGGAGCAGTTTTTGCGCGCGATCGATCGCCGGCCATCTCGCTCGCGAGCACGGCCGGACAACTGCGGCTTTTGTCGCCTTGTCTCCTTTCTCGCGTTATCGGCCAGGAAACCGCCGTCGTCGGAGCGGCGATTCCGCGTCCGGATGCGAGGAGCCGTTTATTTCATAGAGCGGTCCCCTCGCACACGGGCGATCGAACGGACGATCGATCCGTTCGTCGATCGTCTGGCGAGCCGTTACCCGCATTAAAGCGCATAACTCGCCGACCGGCGAAGCCGACGCCGACGGGATGAAGGTGAACTTTCTTGCCGAATTTCTTCCCGCAATCTCCGACATCCGCCATTTCACCTCATCCTGCCCGGTACACCGCTCGTTTATCTCGCAGCACGCGGTCAAGGATAATGCGCCTCGAATTCCTCCTCCGCCGCCCGTGTCCGCGCCGCGCCGGCCGGGATGCTCGCCGTCATAAGCCCCGAAGAGCCGCCGTTTGTTCGGGGCCGCGAGTTTTTCGCTTAATTTTTCACTTTCAGGACGCGAAGGACGCGCCGAGAAAAACGCGCACTCCCGGCGTCCGGGAGACGGAAGAAAAACGACTGCCGCGGAACGAACGCCCGCGATGATAGACGAGTGTATTTTTTTTTTCGTTAATTGATTCCAAAAATATATACCTGATACCGAATTAATTGCCGTGCGTAAGCCGAATTTTTGCAACAGTGACTTTAAAAGGTTCAATTAGAATTTGTTAACGCGATTCTTAATTTTCGTTTAAAGTACAGTTTAAACTTACTCTAATTTAAGTGTCTTGGTAATGATGTCTTAAATGAGTGAATTTTGCTAATGTAAGATAAACTTA
The DNA here is from genome assembly GCA_011636635.1 of Tetramorium simillimum. Taxonomy (NCBI): domain Eukaryota; kingdom Metazoa; phylum Arthropoda; class Insecta; order Hymenoptera; family Formicidae; genus Tetramorium; species Tetramorium simillimum. The sequence continues at coordinate 36,507 of VBVQ01000905.1, read as the reverse complement.
GCTGAAAAATAAAGTTTTCTTTCATCTATTTAAAAAAAAATTTTGAAAAAAAATCAACAAACATGATATTTTTGTAAAGAATTACATAATAATAGGGAAACATTTTTACAATTGAATGAAATGTTAAACAACGTTACACACTTATTATTCATCGTTCTTTTTATGGAAATGAGCATTATTTATGTTACAATACATAATGTATATGTCACGATCGAGCTGGCGCGGCGTGCCAATGAGAGGACTTCTAGGTCAGGGGTCACGACAGAATAATCTCTGGCAGTCTGACTCAAATTAAAAGTTGTCGTCGACGTCGGGCTTCATGATGCAGAGGCAGGCAGCCGGCGGAAATGAAACATTAATATTTTCGCATTTATAAAAGCGACGCGCCTCGGCGACACTTGGCACGCAACGCGACGCGGCGAGTTTATAAAACGCGTATTTACGCGGCACGGAGACGATGAATTCCGCCGTGCCGGCAACAGAACAGGGCAACTCGCTCGTTATTATTTCCGTTCTAGCTCGCTCCTTTTACGTTCGCGAGAGCGATTCCCGCTCCTTCATGGTGTTTAAGTACAGACACGAGACACGAGGCGAGCGCAACTATTACCCTCGACCCACATAGACGCATCTGCTTCTGCCCCGATCCGCGGCAGACAATCGTGACCGTTCGCTTTATAATTCACGTCGTCGCAAATGTCTCTCTTAGCGGGATAAGAGCGTCACTTGCTTATTCATCGATTGGATTCAACATGACGAACTCGATGTCATACATTTCCAGAGTTCCTCGTTTAAAACAAGGGATAACGAGCTGGGAAATCAGAGAAAGTCTAAAAGTAACCGTTCGGCGAGTGGCTCGACGGTCGAGCGATTTTGGAAAGTGGTGCAAGTGTCAAACTTTACGTTTGCTTCTAGAGATGACAAGGGACATTGTAAAACCGTTTGCCTTTTAGACGACGATCGTCAACGTGAAGTCTTGTATCAATTACGCTAGCATGAGAAAACTCGAGATTTGCATTCGTCTTGCTACTTACGTCGAAGTGGCTGCGCTTACTGTGCTAAATTACAACAAGGTATTATGTGTACATCGATCTTGTTGCACATCGTAAATCCGAGGATAGTTCGTCCCTATTCCGAACCGTTCGCGACCGCACTCTCGTTGTACATACATCCGCTCCAACTCGCATTCACCCGGTTGCATCGCGACACGGATGGAATTCGAATTGCAACTCTCCCCCGAGTTCCAGCCCGCGGAACTTTCTAACAGCCAATCCCTCGTAACGAAAATCTCTCTCGTAAAACTAATAGAGTAACTATTACGAAGTCCTACATCTCCATCTGTCCCTCTTTCTTCCTCCCTCACCCTTTTCCTCCCTCCTCCCCCCTCCTTCTTTCTCGCCGCCTCCCTTTTTCCTCCATGATTCTCGTTCTGTCTCGCGCTCACGTTCTTCAACGTTGTGAAATTTAATCAGAGTATAATAACCGTAACGTTATCGAATGCCGAGCACGCAACGGCTGCTATATCGAAGTGAACGAATTGCAACCTAACCAGGGGTTGCCGGGGTTGGTCAACGTTGTTGGCGAACGAACGCCTCATTTCGCGTTTCGCCGCGGGACTTTCTCGCGCATCGAATCCACAATGGAATTGGCTCGGGTAATTGAAACGCGGAGCTATTTCTTCTGTTCTTCGCCCGCCGGTCAAAGGAGAAGGTCAGCTCCGTAGGAAAGGTAAAATGACATTTGGTTTACGTTTTATTACAGTCGCGGTTATTATCTTTTCTGTATACACACGAGGCACATCCTTTCCTCGTCAGGTTTATAAACACGCGAGACAATTCCACTGTCACATCCAAACTTCGAGACTGTCGAGAGTTAAGCGAGCTAAAATTAATAAAAAAAATAAAAGAAGGGGGAAAAAGGGAGGAAGATTCCACGACCTGCGCACCGCGAGTTCAGCATCGAAAGGATAAAGTTCAGTAAAAGGAGCGCGAAGTTGCAATAAAGTTTACTGCACGCGGCTTTCCGCTTTCGGCGAACGCGATACCAACAACATTCGCGGGAGAGGCGTCAGTTTTACAACTCTCGAGAGCCCGAGCCGGCGAAGGTGGACGAATCATTAGCATTAATAAACGGCCGGCGTCGAACTTCGCGTCGTTTTAACGGCGAGGCGAGGACGGCGGACGCTTTTAGCGGAGCGCTCCCCCGTTGCGAAGGCGGCACTGTTTTGTCGAATGATTCTTCAGGTAAGTTGCACTCGAAACCGCCGCGCTGGCGGCATTTATATGCAACCTTGCGGTGGCTTAATGGCGACGGTGGTTTCGCGACGCCGATTTATAGACCGAGCAAAAAATTGTCCGCGCGCAAAAACAAGTCGCCCGAGAGAATGAGAAACGTAAAATCGCAAATTTAACTATCACGGCCAATCAGTACTTGAGACGCGGAGGAAAGATGAGAATTCAAAATCCACGTATTCAAAAATAAAAATCAAATACCAAGAACTTATTTCATATGCCAGTTTCAAGTTTGGACTACATTTGTGTATATTTAACACGTGTTCGCACATCGCAATTCTGGGTTCGTGAATTTTTATTGTTTCTTAGATACAACAATGTATACATTGATACTGATTTTTAAATGAAGCTTGGATACAAACGATACAAACTGCGATTCTTCCGAGGAAAGACAGTTTGCGCGCGAGCTTCAATTGTGCGAAAAATAAAGGAGTCAGGATGCCGCCGCGGTCCTTAAAGTGCTCAATGACACAGAGTAAATGGGACAAAGCTTTTAGAAGCCCCAGGAGCGGGCTATTTAATGGAGTTCTAATCTGGATACATGTTCTTTTATCAGGATATCCTGATATTTCAGCGATTGCGTGCGACAATTCGATTGCCGCCGCCATCCCTCCGAGATAACATCTAAATGGAGTTCCATTTGTAGACGGAAACGTAATCCGCGTAATCGTGTCGCTAATTAAATTCCACGAGCTTTTTACGTACATGCTTGCAGGCATCCTACTGCTGACGTCCTTAATGAACGAATGCATTTAGGAGTTTGATCATATCGGATCCCGCTTCCCAGATAGAACAACTTGTATGATAAAAACTTGGAGAAAATTTACGAAAGTTTCGTGTCTTTACGGTAAGTTATGTTACAATTACAGAAGATATCGCACAAGAGAAGAAGCAGGCAATATTAATTATAACAACATTTTTGGAAAAAGATTCAGCTTTAATCATTAATAAAATGCCATTTGGCCAGGATCGCGCGCATCTTATATTATTCATTTATATTGCCTGATTATCCATTACCTGTCGTCACGTTATTACATCCCGATATAGGTGATAAAAATTCTATCAGTGAAATTACAAGCTAATACGCCCATTTCGTCTCCTATCATAAATTCTAGTTAATAATTCAGCGTTCACTTAACTTACGTCAGCATATATCTCATATCGTGAACCTTTCCAGCTCGACGGTGCATTACCCGGATGCACTCTTATCGATCCGACGATCTAAAGAGCCAGATTTTGATCTGCGCACGTAACTGCGGGCACCCACATTATTATACGTCCTGGCTATCTATCGCTGAACGAATTAAACGCGTTATGCTCCAAGGCGGAAACAGAATTCGGACCATTCCGTTGGCCGAGCGGGCGTAATAAATTCGGGCGGGCAAACAGGCGAGAGAAAAAAAAAAGGGACACTCGGTGCGATTTATCACTCGGCCATTGACGGCAATTAATCTCTAACGACTGCGACTAATATTTATATTCTCCGGAAGAAACGCTCGGTGGTGCGCGAAGGAGAAGAGGGAGAGGGAGAGAAATAATGCGTTTCGATCACGACTCGTTTGTCACTCGGCGCGATCGATAGCTCGAAAACGGCGGAGATTTTTCTCGCACGTGCCTGCGTTTCGTATACGCGTCTCACGATGCATCACGGAGTAGAAAGTCATGCTCTCCCTCTCTCCCTCCCACTCGCATTCGTGTACCAGGTCTCCTAAACGGCGCCTCATCGCGATGTTTCCGCACCTACTTTCGCGATAAATTGCACGGCGATAACGCGCGTGCCGCGTTTCCCTTCGGATAAACGCGTAGGAACGTGGTACTTACGTGATCTGGAAAGAGTTTCTTTCATTCGCGATCGAATTCACGGCTGGATAAATTCATTACGCACGAAATATTTTTTTTTATCTACTCTGTCGAGATTTGATGGAGTAATTGAGCAAACAGGGAAAAAACAGAAGAATTTAACGTACCGAGAGAAAAATATAGTTACTTTTAGCCTTAGCCATAATTTTGTAATAACAATAAATATGATTAACTTAAATATATGCATCATTGTGTTAATCATAATTATCGTTAGAAATATTATAAAATTGTGGTTGAGACCAAAAGTAACTATATGTTTCTCTCAATGCATAATATTATAAATGTCAAATCTTGCAAATTCGTGAAAATATTGTTCGCAAATACGATATCGTCTATTTCTACTTCCTTCTCGAAAAAACTGACGATTCTATTCAATATTTGGTGTACTCTAAAAAAAGTCGTCATACGAATAATGTGTCCAAGCAATTTTTTTCTCACGCTACCATTAGCGAAGTAGAGATAACAGATGCACTTTATCGATGTCCAAGTTTCGGTACATCAACGTAGCCGTGAAAGGACACGTTCGAGGCTCTTTTCGCGCGGGCTTTGACGGTGTTACATATGTGATAGAATGTTGTGTGCACGGCGGCGAGCTCCGTTCGGTGCACGCGAGAAACTTCCGGGATTTTGAAACGACCGCGCGAGTAATCTCGTAACGGCCCTCTCGAAGATGAGGGACTGGCGAGCGTGCCGAAGTGCTAAGTCACGAGAGCGGCGAATTTTACACAGGCCACCGCAACGCCAGAAACACCATAAATCATTAACTCTCAAACTGGTCCGTGACCGACATTATGACATCGACGATGTTGCACTTAGCGCAAGGTCTTGTAACTTGCATCACGTAAGTGTATTTGGATATTACAGCGAACTAGGGCGAACTGACTTATTGCCTCGGATGCTATGCAGTCGTGGTTGTAAATAATTCTACCATTTAGAGAAATGCACTGCGCGTGATTTATGTATTATAACGTGGAAATATAATATAAGGGGTACAATTATGACATTCCGAAAAAATTGTATTATATTTAATAGTTTGCATTCCATGCTAAGATACGGAGATAATTTAGCGGAAAAAAAACGCGTTAAAAAAGTTTTCAGAAATTCCCCGAGTGTTATTTATCTCGGATGGGTTTATTGCATTGCACCATTAGCATATCTCGAGCTGTTCAAGTCGCAATTAAACCAGGCTCAATATCCGTTGGACTGTGCAACGCCGAGGTGGATCGACAACGCATCATGCAGGTGCTTCCGTAAACAGGCGTTTTTCAAGCCATCAGTGCATTCGATCGTAATTAATATCGACCCCGCTGGATACGATGTCCATTCGAGTTGGCCAATAATATCAGCCGGCCAACGATAATGGCAGCTATCTTACTGCAAATAATGCACAGCTCGCCGCGCTCGCCGCATTGTTGACGGATGAAACGTTGGAAAGAGAGAGAGAGGGGGGGGGGAAGCGGTCGAGAGACATAATAATGGAAACACAAAGCTCTCTCGATCGACACAAATACACACGCGCACAAATGAGAGCTACGAGCGCAATGCGATCCCGTTCCACGGTTTCTTCGCCGTGACATATCACGAAAGGTTTCGCCATAATACCGACTATACACCAGCCGGTCTTATTATAGCGATCGAGTTAAAGGGCAATCCTCCCAGCGCGCAAATTGGAGCACTTTTGCGAAAGCAATTCGTACCTCAAGAGCAAGCCGGTACGACCGTAGAATGCCGCTCGACTACTTGACAGTCGTGGACATTTCGAAAATCTGCGCACTGAGAAAAAAATTCTTGAATAAAGAACTCTTAAATAAATGAGACACGTCGGTATCTCCCGTACCATGTAAATAGTGACATGGATAAGATCTGTTTTAACGAATTAAGGAAGTAGACACGGCATTTCTCAGGAGAATCATTTTAATTCGTATAATAAGCATTTAAAAGGCATCCAACAGAAAAACGCTTGATATATTGAGACGTATTCAATTACCTTTTAGATATCTGTTGGACTTTTATGCGACTCCGTATGTTTGCATATTATTATATGTACATGAAGAAGACGCTCGAACATGTTAAGAGCGTAAGGGTTAACGAGCCTTGCCACAAATTACTGATAGGACAATTAATGGCGTCGAAGGTGAATTGAAAGTGCGACAGGTGCATGTGCAAGCGGTTGTATACATAGAAATTTTAAGGATTATCCTGTCGTATACGAGACACACCCTGATCCGCGGTATCCTTGAGAGCTCTCCCTTCCCTTCTCTCTTTCCCTTTCTCTCTCTCCTTCTCTCTTTCATTACAGCAAAATTTGTGCCGCGCGCAAAGAGAAAGAGAGGGAACGAGACGTCGAAGGTAGGAGCTTCGAGTGAGTATCATTTTCTATCTTTAGAATTATAAATTAATGACACGCGCTCCTTCGCCGATGATAACGGCGATTTACGAGCGCGTGGTTCGCGCGCACCGCGAGTGTGTTTCGACGTTTTAGATATGACCGGCCTTATCTGCAGGAACGCCCGGTACTCGGTACTCACCGATACTCGGGAGTACGCACGGCATTATCGCGCTGTAAAAAACTACCCGGGAAAAGTGCCGCATTTGGAGCAACGCGTCGGGCGAGGAGGAAAATTACGGCCGGAAGGACATCCGGATTTTTCAATGAGGTTTGAATCAGTCGATTTTGCCCACGTTTAATGACAGTGATAATAGTGATAAAAGAAAACTTTAAATTAAAACTCGATTTTCAACATATCATTCTCCGAAAAATATTCTTTAATTTATACCTAATTATATATATATATATATATATATTTGTGCAGTTTTCCATTTGAAATTTTGCCATGAATTATTTTCTAAAATTTCTCTGTCATCTCGCGGAAAGTTTGCAAAACCGTTTGCAGATGGTATTAACGGGAGAGCTCATCAAAACGTCATAATTCATCGAGATATCAAAAGTACGATTAACGAGTCGAAATAATTCACGTTTTTGAGGACGCGAATTTTGCATTTCTCGGCGAATTTGCTTTTTTGCAAGCGCCGGCGCCGAATGACTTTCCAATAATTTTGACGGGTCGGATTATTCAACGCGGGAGAAGTTACGAGCCGACATTACACAGGTTTTTCGTCGACGTATTCCGGGAACGTAGCGGTGATCGTGCAATATTCAGAGACGCGGAAAAATCGCGCGAGCCGCGCGTGTGGCATACGGGCGAGCTTAAACATTCAGTAATTACGCGCTTGTGCCGTGCGCGGTATTTTATGACACGCGCGCATTCTGCATCCAGCAATACTCCATCGACATAACGGGCGGTGCTCGCCGCTTTGCACAGCCAGAAATGACCGACTTGGCGTCATTTTTTAAATCATGCAGAGTTAATCTCGAAGTTAATCTCGAAACATGGCGAGACTTCGAAAGTTGTTGCAATGGTTCCTCAAAAAGATGGATAAAAATAGTCAATCTCCTGTTATTTGTTCAGAAAACAAGATTCATTTCTCAAACGTACTACAAATTGTTTCCTACTGTCTTACTCTTCGCCAAGTGATTGGAAAATAAAATTCTAATTAAACCTTCATATACATGCATATAATGATTCTAGAACACGATTACAAAAGATTGTCATTGTTCATCTTAACCCATTTTCAATTTCGTCAGAAAAAAAAAGCGCACTTACTTGATCAAAGCGTTGACATTTAAGATCGTCTTACCCTACCCTTATATATCCTATTCTTACACCGTTTTCGTGAGACCCCACTATGAAACCTTGTTTTCCGGTTGTCAGGGTAAATAAAGCCGCTTTGTTTTTGGATGAGCTTTGAAAGGACGAGTTAAAGCGATACCTTGAAGAGCGGCTTACACTCGCACTATACGTCCGCAAGCTCGCCTTTCTTACTCAGAAGCTCATCTTAAGTTCTGACTATGCAGACAATCTTCTGCACCAAATAACGACTGGTAGCAAACAAATAAAACGTAAAGGACGAAAAGAGAGAAGAAGCAAGAAAAGAAAAAATAAAATAAAATAAAATAATGAAATATTCTATAGTCCAGAATTATGACGACCAATTTTTTTAATGCACTTTTAATCTCTCAGATTTATTCTATAACATACAATTTTCATAAATTCATTTGATGAAAAAAAAAAAGATTTAATACAAGTCCATTATTAAATTTTTCAATGTCCCACTTAATTTCCAACGTCATACAGTAAATCTAGGTATTAGTTCTAACTAGTCAATCACATTATTAATACGATTATCCTTCATAAATTTAAATGTCATTTAAATATCGACTAAACGTCACATTCGCGGGATGACGCGTCTGAAAAGCTGAAAAGCATTTTTCTCACATGAAGTCTATATTCGTTTAGAAAGGAGGCGAGTGTCGGATATCCTGGTTCGTCTCGTTTTATCGATCGTTACCGACGTCTCGATTAACATTCACCATTTAGTACGCTTCTATCTCGTACGTGTAAATTACGAGGACGAGGACGAGGACGAGGAGGATGATGATGACGACCAAGTGCGGCGTCTATTGCTTATGCAGAAGGCGGACATGTACGTGACCGCGGCTACGTCGTTAATTTCGCTAAGTACCAGCCAAAGTCGGGCTACACGCCTACATTGACCGCTTCATCTCGCGTTAAGTAATTGCCAGCCGATGGGAATTACAATCGCAGTCGTTCATCATCGTCCTCGGGCATGACACGCGAGAGACATGGAAAGAGATGGACAAGCGTGGTTTGTAGTGTTCGTGCGTCCGTACAGGATGTTCAGCGATTGGCTGCAATTGGCGATATTTCTCGCCGAACTTCCTTTTTCAGCAGAAGTATCGTGACATAAATAATTCGAGATTAAAAAATTTTTTCGGCGAAAATGTAAAAGCATAAATAACAATACAATATTTTTAATGCAATTTTAAGTAAAATTTAATAAAATCAAAATTTAAAAATTTATCGTGTTATGTATCTAAAATATTCATATAATTCAATAAGCTTTTAAAATTATTGAAAGTACAATTATTTATATATTTTCGCTCTTTTTCCCGTCAAAAATTTCAAATCCGAATACAAAGCTACAAACAAAAATATTACTATTCGCGATGCGAGTTTAAATTTACATCACATGATGAGACAAAAATGTTTCATTCGCGGTAATATTAATTTTCAACCAATGGTAAGCGCGTTTTGTTTTCTGCATCAAACTCCATTTTAATTTTTTACAATAGAGGGAAAATAAAAGCCCGTTCGCGTTTGCCGCGGCGGCACCCCGTATGTGGAACGCGCGATAGCTGTACACGCGGTTATTATGAGCGAGATCTGTGCCCATATACGATAACTGTGCCGCTCTCCAGTTATGCCTCCTCTTTCTCATCATAACCGCATATACATATTTATGCCGCTGTCTAGTCGTGTATCCGTTTGAGAGAAGAAGCGGCAGAGAAAGAGAGAAAGGAAAAGAGAGAGAGAGAGGTAAAAGAGGTGCAGAGAGATCGACAATTTATTAGGTATTTATTTTATAATCTGGAATATGGTCGTTCTCTCTCTCTCTCTCTCTCTCATTGTATTTTATATGAGAAAGTAAAATATGTGTGGTATAACGTACCACAGTATAGGTCGTTACAACTACACAGTAAAGATAAAATAAATTAACAAAAGAATAAAAGCGAAAAGAGGAAGGGAAAAGGAAAGTGTGTTACGTTCCAATTAAAGAAGTTTTTATTTCAGCTTCTTTATAAACTTATTTACTTTGCTAACGTTTATGAAAGTTTATCGTTATTCTTTCAAAGCCTCTTACGCGATGATTATTTAGTCTTAGTACTGTCAAAGACTCTTGCTCCGATCGATTTGATTAATTATTCGAGTGTCGAATGATTTAAAATTTAAAGAGCAAGTACCAGCATGCGCTCTCGCATCTGATTTACCAGTGAAGACCCCGAAGGCGAGCAGAAGCCATGGTAAAAGACCGCTCAGCCGTCCCGTACGTTTCGTTAAGTTATCACCATCCACTTTCAACATGCGGCAGCATCGGGAAAAACGCCGGGAATGTCGTTCGGAATTACGGGAAACGCGCTCTATGCCGCGACTGCGAAATGCGGAACACACGGGCGTGTTTTATGCACGAGGGGTGCGCACACGCGTAGGACACGTACCTGCACACGCGTGTTGGCGCGTGTTGCACGTGTCGAGAACCTAATTCAGAACGCGGCGGAGCGTGGCTTAATTCTTTGCGCATATCCTTATGGAGGTGTTCGCGTTGAAAACACCCGCTTTTACACGATCCGTGAGGATAAACGGGCGGGCAAGGATAAATAAGAGCACCTGCATGCGAGGATAAAGTTGCATGCATAAATGCCGCTTTTTTTGACACTGTCATTCTTCAGCCCGACCAAGTTATTAGCAACAGGTGAACAACGGCGAATACTTGCCGCGAAATTTCATCCTCGCGCGCGCACGTCTCACAATTCGTAACGTAATAATACAAAATACGCTAAAACGAAACTGAAAACTATTAACGACAAATTTGCAGCGAAATGCAAAATGCAAAACTTGTATTTACTCAGTGGGAATTTCTGTGTTAAGTCTTTTGACAAAGAAATTAAACGATCAAGATTTAACAGAAATCTCCATTAAAGTTGTGTCGAAAGTGAATGAAATATCCATTTATTACAAACTTTAAATCGCGAAAACATCGAAATAGAAATACTTTTATTTCCCGAAAATCCTCGCTGAAATTCAGCCTGAAATCCGTCGAAAATTCCATTCTTAAAAAATTATTCACGTAAGTTACATTTGTCAATATTATTAACTGAAACACGTTCACGTGCAACGTTGCGATAAAGCTCGGAATGCAGATTGCGAGATGCTGCGGGCTATTTCTGCCGCGTAATGCGCGCGCGTTAATTAAAATAAATGGCCGCGAAACGACGTTTGAATTTTATGCGCTGTTACGCAATTAATGTCGAACGGCCGAGATAAAAGCGTGGGCGCGCATCAATCAACGAAATTTTCAAAGAGAGGCACGGGGCAGCTGCTACACGCGGATACTTAGATTTCCTCCGACATGGTAAGCGCCATAAAACGTCGATGCTGCTTTGAAACAGGCTGCACGTGGCCGAATGCATTTCCGTCTACACCGGTGCATCCACTTTGTTGGCACGAAAGCGAAACCTGAACAGTTCCTCGTGCGGACGTCGTAGAAGGAGGATAGTAAACGGCGAAACGCACATTGACTTTTCACTCGTTGCGGAATCGCGAATACGGTACTTAATAAATATTCCTTATAAACGGATATATACTTTCATTATTTAATTTAATTAATTTAACTTTGGAATCTCTACACTCTCTAACGGTCTCTTTTTGCTAAAAGTTTACCGTGCTTATTTATTTATCCGTTTTACATTAGGCAAAAGTTTCCGCGCGTTAAATTCGTCTTCCTGCCACGTGTGAAAACGTTGGATAAAAATGTTGGAACGTTAGAGCGGTACTTCGCTATTTATTTGCATTACTGGTCGACTAGCATTTTTTTGCGCCGCCGGGCTATCCACGTTATTTGTTATTCATGTTACATCCGCGACTTAACCGCACTCTTCTCCAGCCGCATAGACGTGGAAACCTTAAAGTGTCTCGATAATGATCATCTCGCGGAGTACCAGTGCCGCCAGTACGAAGATACCGAAGAGTTCCTTACGCTTCAATGCGTAATCGTTTCGTCACTGGCCGCCGATGTCGCAAAATCGTACGCGATTTTCATGGTGTGTAAAATGTTCCCGGTATTGCCGGGATATTTAATATTTCTTGAAAACGGATGCTATTTTTCATGAATATTTTTCTCCTCTCAGAAACAATATGTACTCGAAAGAAAATTGCACCAATTACCGCCGGCTATTATTGGCTTGATAGATTACGAGGAATTATTTTTTCCTCGCCGTAATATTTTTCCGAGCAAATATCTTATTGACGCGCTCATATTTCCACATGTTTATTACGATGAAATTGTTTCGGAAAATTGCGCGGAAAAAATATCACCAGGTTTATCAAACGCTCTTATGCAACGACCGCTATGTATATGAGTACACCTATAGATATAACATAAATATTTTGCATTCGGTGCCGCGGTATACATTCGGTCGACGACAATTACTGAATTTACGTAACTCGGCAGCCCGCAGCGCCCGCGCGCACGTGCAATTTATTATCCGTGCGAGAAGCTCCCGGTCCGCGGCATTGCGCAACGCGCGTGCACTCGAAAACCTGATTTTCCTGTTAAGGCAACCGCAAGTGACTTACGACGGAACTGGACGACGCGCCGTCGTCGTTTAAAATCACCGTCACGTAGCGTGACATCGGTAGCGGATGCCAAAAAAATAAGAGGGACAAAGAAAAGCTAGTCTCCCCCTCCCTCCCCCTTCTCGCTCTTCTCCATTTTCGTCCCGAATAAATCACTGATACTGTCGATGCGTTGTTTCTCCGTCCCACACCAATTTCTCAATCTTAATCCCTTCCAAAACGAGAATTCTTATAACTTAATTCCACGTGTTTTATGTGTTAAAAAGAAGATTGCGCGATTTAAACAATTTTTATTGTCTTGCCAAATTTTATTTTACTCTGTTATCTACTCCATTCTACTTTGTTCTATTGCACTCTACTTTATTACGCTTGTCTGCTATTTCTCAACGTCTCGGCGCGCAACAAAATATTTCGCGGAGTTGACGCTCTTACCGGTGCCATAAAGTTTGAAAGTAGCACGACAGCAGCGTCGTTTTTTCCAAATTCCCCCCTCAGTTACAACAATTTGTTCTTAATCAGGACTTTTCTACCTTGTTAACAGTCGTCGCGCAAATGTATCTACAATGTATCGATATCGCTAGAAAGCAGCGTAATTGCCGGGTAATTGCGCGGCGATTGTAACGCCAACACGCTTTCCCACTTCGCTAAAGGGACACGCGCGCAAACGATATACGATTTGCCTCGGAGCCATCGTGAAACAGATGTACTGCAAAAAGTCGCAAAAGTGAACAATCGGTTCAAGGAATTCTTTTATAAAGCTACAACGCTCTAATAGCCGATCAAATCTGCCGGTTTAACTCGAGATCAAAGTCCGCAATTGCTTTCGTTTGATCGGACGCTGTATCTCGCCACTATATCACCGAAACACTCTGCGCGTTCGTACACACGCACACGTCGAAGACACAGCGTGGAAATCGAAGCGTGGAATTGCTTAAGCTGAAGTCGCGGAAAGGAAAAGAGGGGAAAGAGGGGGATAGAAGGAACGAGGGGAGAGAGAAATAGAAAGAGAGAATGAGAGTGAATGAGTGAGAGTGAGATACTGTCTTATGCTCCTCGCGACGTTTGCCACGCTCCATTAATTTTATTACGGAGCCCAGAGAGCGCGAATTCTCGTAGCGATCGATGTAGAAAGAACGTAGTAGTTTTCCCTCCTTCTATGTACTCTGCCGTTTCTTTCCTTTTCTTCTACTCCATCTCTTTCTCTTTCTCCTCCTCCTCCTCCTTCCGCGCGCGCGCAGAGATAATGTCGAATCAAGTGTGACCGAATTTGCGACCGAATGGAGATCGCATAATGTCGCTTAAATTTCACGACTAACTGCTCGGATGCGATAATTCGTCACCGTGTGATAATGTAATAATGTCGACGTAACGAGATTATTAGCACAAAAATGCCCAATATTCGCGTACTTGACGTCACGTTCATCTTTGTTTCAGTATAGCGCGTTTTCGTTACTGCGGCGTATAGAATTTTTCCTCCGAAATTACTGGATGTAATTTTAATCGCTAATTCTTGAAAAAAAATCATTTGATTTATAAATAATTAATAAATGACAATACAAAATTAGGTTACAATTCTTGCGATATATAAATTATTAAAGAGAAATAATTATTATTAAAGAATTATTAATTTTTTTATTAGAATGTTGAAATAAAAAAGGAAAATTTATAAACACAAATTTATAAATTATTAGATAGGGAAGCTATTTTGACGTGAGGCCACGCATTCGTTTTACATTGTGAAAGCACTCGAGGAGTAGCGATTGTCGATTACGAACGGCAAAGATCGAGATGCACTTTAGCGTCTAGCGGCTTTAAAGTAAACGCGCTCGCATCTGCGCATACATTTATTTGACGGCGTGCCGACGACGAACCGATCGTCGATATACGAAGCGACGATGGGCCCACATTAATGGGCCGATATCGATATAAGTATCGGCACTGATTGCTACACGTTCCCTCATAGCGGCCGATGCTTATCACTTCACCAGCAGCGGCGGCGGCGGCGGCGGCGGCGGTGGCGGCGGGCAGGTGCACAGGTTCATTTTATCTTGCGCGTAGTCGGCAACGTGTATCACAGTGTACCCGATGTAATGCATGCAAATCACGTCGCGCAGATAAAAAAAACTTTTATAATCGATATTGATGGACACGTCCGGCAGTGTGTCGCCGTCGGTTCTCGCGCGTATCGCGATATCTCACATTTTGACGCGCCGGTTGACAATGCGCGTCCCTGTTGATCTACGATATTCGATAACAGTGTAATTGTAACTCGTCTGTCGAATCACGCCGATTAAAGTCGCGGATAATGATCGCATTTTCCAAAGTGCCAGAACGAGAAAGAGAGAGAGAGAGAGAAGGGAGAGGGGAGACAATATTTTAATCTCAATCCATTCGAGTGTACTATTCGAAGCCTTTTCTTATTCTCTGACCAGACATTCTATTTGCATCGTCGAGACAGTGTGTGTCTTGCGTGACCTGTTTCTGCATAAATATAAAGTATGTTAATGCAGACACTAGACATTTCTAACGTGTAACACTGCTGCTTTAACGGGTCTTTAACTTTCCCGTTTTTTTAACAGTAGATTTAGCATCCTCCTTTTATCTCGTACCATCCGAACTTGGGCTTCGGAAAATCTTTTTGCGGAATCAATTCTGCAATTTCTATATTAACACGCTCCAGCGCAAAACAAAAAAAAAAGCACTCGCCGCATGGTAATGGAATTCTCGGTGGTGCCCACCGGAAGCCGGGATTACTAGAAGATGCAGAACGAACCACAAGAAACCATCTCTTTCCTCCTTCCTCTGACGAGCGCGTGATCTATGATGGCTCATCGTGAAAACGTAGATTAATGGATCTCGTTGATAAGCACGCAACGTACGTGCGATCCGCAAAATCGAGAGCTTGCCCCTCGTCTTATCGTATTTGTGTTGCTCGTTACGTTTCATTATACGTTTCTTGCGAATGATACATCGAACGAGCTCGCTGCGTAGCGGAAAGTAGCCGAGGAAATGTACAGTAATGGCACGTAAAAGGGATTGGAGTACGGGATTAAAGGGCTGGAAAAAAGATACAGAGTGACTGAGCATAACCGAGTAACCGCCGCTTCCTGGTGACCGGACAGGGTTAACGGAATGTTTCTTGAAGCGAGCGCGAGTGAGTCAGCAGGTGAGTGCTTAATTTAGGATCCCACTCGCCCTTCGATCCAACTTCTTGACTTACAACATATTATTACATATACGGGATTCCGTGTTCAGAATTTGTGATTCTAATCTTCGTAGCGGAGCAATGGTGCCTCCGACAGAATTCACTCGGAAATAACAACGAGTCAGATCTTTTCCGTACATTTTTGCGAAAACGCAGTGATGCGTACAATGCGCCGGTCGAGATTACTACGATAAACAAATTGGAGTCAACAAGTAATTTGCTGAATTAAAAAGTACAAAAATCTAATGTAGATCTTCCTCGATGAAATCTAACTGAAGTTTTACCTACTCCGGCTCCTCGCCGTATTTGCGTTTCAGGGAGGAACTGGAAAGTCGTTAACTGGAAGACGGAATACAGATGCGAGGCGGTTATATTTATAGATACCGCTGGCTATTTACTAGCCTGCGTATTTACATTTTCTACGGACTACGCGAATAGGTGTGTGAGCTCTACTCTATTTTCTATATTACCCGACTTATATTTCGTACCATAAGAACCATAATGGATTTCTCCGCAAAAGTAATTCCCTCGTGATTACGTCCTGTCATTTACGAATCAATTCTATCCAAGTCTGAAACATCGATTACCATTTCCACCGACATATACTTTTTAGTTTCTCCATTAGCTCTTAAAACATGAAATAAAAATAAATTAAGTCAATTCAAAGTAATCAATGGAAAGATTTGATTAACATTATTATAATTTATTATATTTCTTAATTTATTTATTATAATTATCATAAATTAGGAATTTATTGGTCATTGCAATTGATGAGTTTGATAATATTTAACATCCAAATTAAATTATTTTCTTATAAATAAATAAATAAATTTTCCTTCGTGTTTTTCGTAAAGTATGATATATTAACACACTTGGATTTTATGCCATGATGATCCAAAACATATTCGTGTTTAATATTCGTGTTGCATTCTAAAGAAAGCCGCAGCTTCTAAAAATAAGCGCATGATAAATACATCCTACACTTTGAAGAGGAAAAAGCTCTGCCATTCAGGCGCGTCGAGATAGCGCAAGATAACCCTGAAATAAAATATTCCATTCGTATATTTAAATGAGAGCATTCACATATCACGGTGGCGGTGGAGTCGAATATCACGAATGGGATAGGTCGGGTCAGCGGAAAACCGGACCGATTGATATGAATATTCTCATTTAAATATGCGAACGGAATATTTTAGCAACCATTATCTTGCTCATCCCGTTCAATCTCAATAACGAAAATAATCAAGCCGTAAAAACGAAATCGTGTCTGATTCAGTCGATATAATTGATAACCTTTACATACGCTCGCATTATACTCCCTTAATAATTTATGACGGATAAAAGCCAGACGTCAATTCCTAATTTTCCTAATGGTGAATAAATATTAAAACAATTTCCAATATTCTTTCAATAAATTATTTTTCTCGTTCATGCCACTACTCAATACTCTAGTTAAACTACATTTATATCACAATTTTATTACGTGTGCTTATAACAAATTTATCAGACATATTTAAATCTATAACTTTGTGTACATTTGTGTTACTTCTGAGAAGTTTATTCTGCTCATAATATAAATAAATAAAATGTACTGAATATAAGATGTATCCCTAACTTTAAGCAAAAATTACAACGTAAAAGTCAATTTCAACTTCCATAACGGAATTTAGTTTCGATTGACAAAAAAAAAAAATAAATTTTAACTATATATTTTCTACAAATAATGTACCTTAATAGTTCTTGGTGAAAATCACTTTGCTTCATTTTAGAGCAAAATTTTTTCCCTCTCGCGTGAAAGCGCGGTGAGATGCAAATGCGGTCCCCCCCGGTCGAGGAATTCATCGTCTGTTAAAGCGGATTGGATCCACGTCGTCGTCGGCTGCCATTGGCGATGAAACACGAAATTGCCGCTGAATGGAACGGTAATGAAACGAAGGTGATTGCGCGCGATACGCGACGAATATAGCGAGAATGGTCGGCGACGGGCGACGTAGGCGGCGGCGATGATGCCGACGACGTCGACGGCGGATGCTGCGCACCTGATAACGCGGGAGAAATGCATGCAAAAGAACCGCGAGCACGCGATGCATGATGCGTTATCGCGTATGAAGCCCGCCGTAATTTGCCCGCGCGAATTATTTATTCGCGCGCGCCAGAATATCGCGTACGGTGCGTTAACGTCGGCAAGATATTTCTCAATGGCAATATCTAAGCGCAACTGTAAACACTGTCGCGCGATATAGTAAAACGCTGCGAATAATGGACTCTGTTTCCCTATTGCGAATAAGATACGATTAACTATAGAGATACACGTCACTTTGGAGAATAAATATACGCCCGGACGAAATATGAATCCAAGTTAGAAGATTACAAAAGTATCTAAGCAAGTATCTCAGTATCTAAGATCAAAGCATCTTAGATATGTTAGTTTGATAAATAATTCAAGGAATTATATTATTTTATATATTTTAATATTATTTTAAGGAATTATATAAATATTCTTTTTAAGAGTTGTTCTTTCGCTTAAATAGATTTATTAATAATTTCATTACTGTTTCTTATTTTATTACGATTTAGTGGCACGTATGTTTGGCAAAACACTCTTAAAAATAAAGAAAATAAAACTTTTATCAACAAGTCAAAATGGAAAAATGTTTAAATCCTTTACGGTTCCCTCAGAAATAAAATTTTTCATTTGGATGGACGCCCTTCTAAATCTTTCTTATTTCGGTAAAATGTTGTATCCGGCCGCGTGTTAGGAAACGCGCAAGGAAACAGCCGCAGGAACGCATTCGAATTCCGCACAGGGCGGTTTGGAGGCGGCGAGCACGTGTGTCGAGATCGAGAGGGAGAGGGATTAATTAAAGCGGAGTTTTTCGAGCAACAGCGAAGAATTACAACGAGAACGTCCGGGAGCTTTAAGAGAAACGGTACGGCGTAAAGCTCAGTGCTTTACTATGTCTGCCAGCGGTGTTAGAGGCAGACGGGGGAAGTTATACGTACTTGGTCGACACGGGGAAGTAAATCATGGCGTTTACGTTACTACGATACTTTCTCTCTCAAATTTTTCAACGTCGAAAAAAACCTCCGGCCACCGGCGAAACGTAAGAGTAATTAGCAAAGAAATGTGGTTAATTAATTAATTCCGCTTTGTACACTCGTGGATGCACGGGCACTTTACAAAATTTACTTCTACCACGCACACAATTCCTCAAAAAATGATAAAAATGCGTTTGCATGCAATTACGATCTTCCACAATAACTTATCTCCAATTTTGTTGTTCCCACGTGTCATTTCTAGTCAACATTACGTATGGTACATTACGTCGCGATGCCTACTTGTTATTAAATGCTGCACGATCGGCGTGTGTAGACATTGTTCGATAGAGCCAGTCGATATACGCCGTGGCGCGAATAATAAATAACCTATCTATCCGCGCGGCGCATTTAACATTTTTCGCGTGCGCGCTCGCCTGAATAAAACATGAGCCGAGGCATTAGCGTACTTAAAGTATAATGCTTTCTCGCCGACGAGCGGGCGAGTAGTCACACATGGAAAGCCAATGATACGAAGCGGCAGGCGGAGTGTCTATCCCGTGGTCGACACTCGAGTCGATGTTTCGTTAAATCGACAGACAGAGATCCAGAATCGTGACGCGAGATCGCGCGACGCGAAGCGTACGCGAGTTAGCATAAATCTTTCCCCGATGCAGCCTCGTCACGCGTTTGGCATCGCGTCGTGCCCATGTCTGATTTCAGATAATCCCGGCCGAAATCCGATCCGGCGCGGATAAGTCGATTTAAACGCGGCGTGCGTCGTGAATTTCTACCGCGCCGAGCGATTTTGAGGACGTGGAAAAGCGGCTGCGGCAAAAGACTCCGTAAAACGAATTCACGATGACTGATGAGTGTTTTGATAAAGTCAATGAAGTCGAAGGCGAGACGAATACGCGGAGCGTACAACACAAACAACGAATTAATAACCATCGCGTCTCGTTCCCCCCCGCGCAGCTCTCGCGGTCATAAATCCTGGTACGAACGCACGTGCGTCATGCGAAGACGAAGAATTAAAACCTCAGCGTCAACGACGGCACGCGCCTCGAATAAAGTAGCCCAGGCCGGACCGACTAGAATAATTCAGCGCTTGCTTACATCTGATGCGCCGATAAAATACGAATGGGAGGCAGCAATATTTTTCCACGGCTCACCCGGTTTCGAAACACGGTTCACAAAAGACATCGCCACGTTCATTTGCGACGATAGCATCAGCTCCCCTCTCTTCTTCCGCTGATCGATTACATTCCGAAATGTCTGGCCTACGTGCAGACCTTAGTTATCAAAACGAGGACGAAATCGAACAAGCATTCAAGTAATCAATAAATGATAAATTAAATATTAGCACTTTTCGAATTATCAGAAGATACACTAATAGTTCAGGTTTCTGATAAGGGAATATATTTCCATGTAAACATATTAATTTTGCATTACCATTACCTTTCAAGAGATCAATTCACGTTAATTCGTGAATTTTTCCGTTGCACGCCGCAATATTGGCTCGTAAAAGATTGACTCCAGAAATACATGCTCCAACACGCAATATAGGTGAGGAATCATTTATGTTATCAACCTGTACGGGACTCTCGATCCTTCAATAATTCACGTGGCTTCGGCATCGCGTTTCCTAATAATAACCTGGCCGATGAATCACCGACGAGAGAAAGCGCTCGCGATTATTTATAGAGCACAAAGTACGACTCATGAAATGGGAGTAACCGATGGGTACAACATAATAGTTACGTAACGTCGCTTTTCGCAATAGCATTACCTTTCCCTACCTAAGAACAAAGATTTCATTGTCTCGGGAATCCACCGTTATTGCATCAATATGCAATCATCGTTCGCTTAATCAATTCGAATGAAAGGCGGGTATTGTCGGGGAAGCCGGCAATGCGCTTCACTTGTCACCCGTATTTCACGGGGAACGGACAAGCCATTTCTCAAAATTAATTCCTCAAGTCATCCCTCCTAAAGCTTAACTTGACAGACTGTTTGATATAATCATTAGTATTCACATGGCTAACATCTTCAAATGTATCCACATACAAGAAAAATAAAGACGAAAGGATGGAAAATTCCATAATTCTATGGCAGAAACGTGCTAAAAACCTAGAATTACGAATGTATAATTTCAAGATAATTTAAACAGATACAGATAATATTTCGATAAATATGTAGAGTAACGTAAATATCTTCCAACTCGTTTTTTGTTTAAGAAATAGAGAAAAATATATACTGATTATATAAAATTACAGCAACCGCTTTGGTATACTTTGCTTCATTATTATATTATTTTCATATAAATTTTACCATTTACTCATTACATAATTTGTAAATTGCATTACATGTTTCGTTTTCCTAATTATAATAGAGCATGGATATATTAAATTGATATAATTTTGAATTAATTTCATCCGACTTTCCTCGGGAACCAGACTATCTGCCTGTCAATATTGATGATGCCTACCTCAATATAACTGGCTCAAAGTCTCGTTTTAACA
Organism: Tetramorium simillimum; assembly: GCA_011636635.1. NCBI lineage: Eukaryota > Metazoa > Arthropoda > Insecta > Hymenoptera > Formicidae > Tetramorium > Tetramorium simillimum. The sequence continues at coordinate 15,320 of VBVQ01000905.1, read as the reverse complement.
TAAAACATAATGATTAGATTCTCGGTTTAATAAGCCAGACCATATTTTCATTACCCGGAGATTAGCGTCGTTCCGAGGACAGAATCCGTTAATAAAAGGCACAGGTAAAATTCCTAAAGAAGAAGACACGCTTGAGCAGGCCGAGTGCTGTTCGAGTAAAAAAAAAAAGGATGCGACAGGAAGGAGAAGAAGAAGAGGAAAAAGAAGACCAAGAGCCTGCGTGCGATAACCAACCGGTGCGACGCAAAAGTGTCTCGTGTTATCGCCGGAGAGAAGCCGAAGAAGGATGTGGCGAGTTGGACGAACGAGTGCAACGAGTTCGCAAACGTCAGAGACGGCAACGGCCGAAGCGCGTGAATTTCCACGCGCGTGCTCCGGTAGGATGCGTGCGGAGGATACGTGGGTCGAGATCGGCAGCTTTCTCCGCTTTTAAAAGCCGCCTCAGATAATGGAGCGAATGGACGCGTATAGAATTCAGAGAGAAATCTTCGATCCTACCGCGGTTGACAATGAGAATTTTTTGGGATTTCTCACACGACGCGAAGTCGTGAAGGAAAGAAGAGAACATCTTCAATGCTGTCATCAGTCAAAGAACAGGAAATACATTTTATAACTGTAGGATACAACATTAGTAATAAAATTTCTACGAGGAAATCATATTTGGCGTTAAAAGCGCTCCTTGCCCTGCTTTCCACTTAATCGAATTTGCCCAACAATTTTTCGGCGGTTGGCAAGAAATGGCCTACCGCTATTTTCATCGAAAATGTTGTCCCTCCTACCACCATTATATACAGGGCACTTTGAGTTTATGAGAACGCGCTGATAAAATTCAATTACAACGTGTTTCGGCCTCAGTGATCGACATCGCGAAAAGAACGTCCTCGCAGTCCTCGAGAACTATAATCGAGCGATGCTGGATCGTTACCCTCGTTTATACTTCAGGCAGGCGTAATGGCCGCTTTTAATGTTCCCGGAAAAATTCTACGCGGCGGCGGCGGCGGCGACGACGACGATATGAGGAGGAGGCATAATGGTCTAGATAATGCATGATAATCTGCATTCAAATTGCGGCGGGGCCGTTCCCGAGGCCGATATAGTAACGCAAAGTCGACGTATTTGCGGATAAAGACACGCCGACGATTATACAGGATGCTCGAGAAGCCCCCGCGGGGCCTCGACTCGGATAGCGGATAATTTGACAAACTTGACAATCAGTTTTCTTTCTTACACATACACTTATCACAGTGTTTTACGGATTTGTTTAAAATATCACGCCACGTACTCGACGTAATATTAGAACTCGAGGAAAAATAGAATCCTAGTAGAAAGATTCCAGCGCGCGCCTCTAATAAATTTCTCTCGCTTCTCGCGCCTCCGTCTTTCGCTCTATTTGTGAACTCCTTTCCCGAAACAGGCGCGCACCGGCTTTCGCTCGTTGGTAAATGAGCCGCACTTGCCAAGGTGGGGCCAAGAATCCGCTGCAGCGCGCCCACGCGTCTAAACTCGTAGCGCGACCTCAAGCGATTTAATTAGCTCGCTGATATATCCCTTCACTTCCCTCACCCTTCTCGTTTACTTATTGCCACCTCGCGTTCCTTCACCGGCAACTGTGTTTGCGCAACGATTAGTCGCGAGTGATGCCTTGGCTTACCTCGAAATAAACGGTTGCTTAAGAAACCTCGGAACTAAAAAAACAGCTAATTCTAATTTTCTTATCAAATTAATTTTAAGAATATTTTTATCCAAAATCTAAAAAGGTTAATTTATCAGAGGAGCTTGGATAAATTTGTCCTATTTAATATCGAAAATAAGAAGAGCGAAAAAGCATTAGACTTCCATTGAAGAAACGTCGATTTGACATTTGTCAAGGGATTAACAGTAGATTCTATAATTCTATTCTAGAAATGGTACATAGGCACACTCTGTACGCGTATCTCTCGCGATAACATTAAATCGTACTAGCAGCAACTCCCGATAATGCAACTTGTTGGTTCCTGCAGCGGCAAACAATGCACCCGGAGTGGATTGGTAATCTGGAGATCGTCGGGTAAATGAGATGAATATTAGCCGCTCTCGACTCCACTAAACCGGCGCATTGTGTAACGGCATTGCCGTCGCTTATGCTAAGCAGACACGAGCGGAATTAAAATTTGATCAAATGGGAGTGGTCGCGTTTATGATTGTGAACCTCCGCTCCGCGTGGCATTACCGTCATTTCCCACGGTATTGCCCCGCCGTTTCTCGACCATGATTTCGACAAAATCGAAGTAACTCCCCTCTCCTCCACCCCTCTCTCTCTCTCTCTCGAACCGTGTCCGATTAATCTCTAGAATCGTGCGCTATTCATTTTCGCGTTATCTCGTTTTGTAGCAGACCCGGTCAACGTTTGGAAATATTTGTTTGCGCAAGTTTACATCGACCCGAAAGCACTCATCGAAGTTGATTGATTATACGGTGGCCTAGAATCGGCGAAAAGCAGACACAAACGTTCGTTCTTGTAAAATCTGCACTTTATTTTTATTAACATTTCGAATTTTTGAAATTTCAATATTAAATACTCTAACAGTACCTAAAAGTTTTGCTAAAGTTTTCTTCAAATTAAGTGACAAATGTTTCGTTTTTTTTATTCTAAAATTTATTTCTCGATATAATAATAATCCCGTCAATTTCAATAGCTTACAACGCCAAAATTATTACTGCCTTTTCGTTAATACGTCAAATAACGATTTATTCTTTGCAAGTTCATTTTAATAAGAAGAAAAAACTACTATTCCATTTTGATGTATTTTAAGGTAAAAAAAAAAGTAGGCTGCATATGCGATATAAAGAAATGCACTTGCGAAACAAAATACGAAGCAGTTTATGAAGCGAAAAAGAAAGGACAATTTTATTACTTCAATAGCCGTGCCACCTTTGAATCGATTATACCGCCGTCGTTCGACAACATACTCGGAAAAGAGAATAGATATGCACCGATGCATATAAAGGTGATATACGATAGAGTGCCTCAATAATAAAACAGCGACGAGCCCCGGCGCGGCGCATAAAAGCGCTCGGGTATGTATATGCATATCCACGTGTATGTGTGTGTGTGTGTGTGCGTACGCCTGTCTTTTATTTTTACGATCTATCTACAGAAGCGGGAACGATTAACACGCCGAAGGAGCTCGTACGCGCCGGCATGACGCACCGTCCGACACTTGCCGGAAATTGCGGCGCGATGACGGCTTTACGTTTCGTCTGCCGAGAGCACGCATTTCGAAGATGCACGTTTCCAGGCATCTCTAATCGGGCCGTGCTGCATTCGCGCCTCCCCGATAATTCAGCCGGCCTCGCCGGGTTAAAAAGCAATTCGGCCGATTTCCTGATTCTCGCCCGTTGCATTCCTGACGCCGCGGAAAGCCGTCGCGGGAAATAGCGGGACGGACAGGAACCCCGGAGTCCTCGGGAAAACGACGTTCTGTCGCATGCCTATCGCGCCCGATGCCTATCGTCAACGATACACTGCCACAAGTCCCTTCGTTCCCAGGGATTCCGTGGAGGAACGTAATTCAGCGGATTTTAAAACTCGTGAAAATATTCTCATCTAATTTCCCCGTAATTCTTTCTTCCGAGGGATTCTTTTTTACGACATTTTTGTAGCTGCATCATTCATTCCAAGACACACAATATTCTTCTTCAATACGAAATTGAAACTGACAGTCTCTTTAAAGTATCATATAACTTGTTTAATTTCTATCGCAATTCCCAATAAATTCTGGAGATAGTCGTAAACTGGAAACAGATACCTCGAACGAGTCTATCGCGACGCATTGACGGATTCGTTATCCGTTGATGATGATTCACCGCCTTCGTAATTCCCCGATTATAAATTGCTTGCCACCTTCGCCGCTTTTCCAAGCCCACTGAATTACGACCCGCGGTCATAAATCCTCGCGCAAGATACTCGGCGTGCAGGTAGCGTTTCAAGGAATACGCCGATGAGAAACTAATAGGCAGTCGGCGCGGCACGCGGATTCAATCGTTTGGAAGTTACCAGCGCGGAGAGCCCACGTCGCCTCTCCCCTCGGATGAGGAACAGTCTCTCCCCTTCTCTTTCTCTCTCTCTCTCTCTCTCGCCCAACCCGGTAGGATGAGACAACATAATCGATGGGTTACGAGGAGCGTAAGCCGCAAGTCACGGGCTGCGTCTGATACGCGCAAAAGGGAAATAAACGCCTCGCCGCGATATCGGAAAGGAATTAAGAGGCCGCGCGGGGAGGGCGGCAGGATACCGACGATCATAAAGTCCGCGCGACCGCCGTTAATTTCGTTTTGCTACCTTGTGTTAAGGAAGATATATTCCCGCGGCCGCGAGACTGGAGAACTGTAAATTCAGCCCTACGGGTGTTCCGGGATGACCACTCGCGTGTTGCACGAGGCGAGAGACAACCGCTAAGTCGCGAGGAAGGCTTGAGAGCCCGCGCGAGACTTCGACACCGACAATAGCCGGCGATTAATACGTAAAGGTTGCGCCGCGTTGCGACTACCGACGTGCTGAGAAATGCGGCGCGGAAGTGTTGAGTATAATCCCCGTTGATAACCATTGAGGGAATCGCCAAGGAGATAACGGTAGGACGGTAGGGGAGCGCGAATCGCGACAAAAGCGGATGAGGAGTCAAACAGATTTTATGGCGCTCGCAACAATGCCGAGGATACATTACGTCGCAAAGTATGACGTACGCGTTAAATGTCTCGTACTGCGTCCTATGCTAATCTCACCGGGTTTTATGGCCACTAGAAGAGCGGCAGAAATGTCGTGGGAATAATAAATGTCCCCAGTATTAGCGAAACTATACTAATATCTTTTACAAGCGTATATATGTGTGATGTATCATTAGATAACTTCTCTTCAGTCTCTCCCTTTCTACCTCGTCTATCCAATGAACTTTGGGAATTACCCAACGAAAGATCAAATGGTTAAGATAGCGAATGACAAAGGCCAGGTCCGATGGTATATTTTCAGTGATTTTGATGACGGCTGAAGTGCAAAAACTCACTTCCAAATCGTCGGGCATTCAATTATTAGAATGCGAATGCATTATCATTGATTAATCTTTGTTTGTTAAAAATGTGGATTCAAAAATTTTATTTAAAGAAACAAGGTACCAGGAAAACTGTATCACTGGAAAAAAGAACTGCAGGTTACCAAAGTACCTTCGCTCCATGGGCACGGAAGGGTCGCTCGTTTTTTGCCACTAAAACGCGATACTTCCGACCAAGCGTTTACCGTCGCAAGATGAGAAAAGTTGACGCAAACTCGAGGCCACTTTTACGGAATCCGCAAGCGGGCTCGTTGCCCGCCGGGTATACGATTACAGGCCGACATTTGAAGTGGCCGAAGCGACAGCGGTGATTCCCCGTCCGCTCACTCCGCGCGGTGATTTACGTGTAACGTGCCACCGACAGAGAGCCAGGTGGTCGGAATGCCACGCGAATGCGTAACACGATAACCCCGGTGGCATAAGTGCGGCGTGATGTCAACGACGAGCGCGGCCGACAACGCGACGCGGCCCACCTGATAACATTTCGCTACCATTAGTTTAACCGCGCGTTGTAATAACACGTGCATCGTCGCGCGCGCTCGTAAACTGTGATGGGGTTCCACGGCGTATGCTCGAGATCGTCCAATGACGCTAGGCTGTGCAATATCACTGAGCTATGTAAAGCTTGATCTATTCGGAAATTGAAAACTCGATCATAACAGTCATCATTCGTCTGACGGTTCGCTCGTAATTTGTTTGGTAATTTGCTCCCGGGTTTAATCATCGAAATTGGAATTGTTAGCTAAAAGAAAAATGAAATACGTACATGTATGCGTGTGTAAAACTACATAAGCTTTCTGTAAAACCCATTTCATAACTGCATTTTTTTTGTTTAAAGTCATTTGATTATTGAAATCTGTTGCTTAAATTGATTATTTAATTTGACGTTTAAATTATCGCAAACAATTGATTACAATAAAGTTTTTAATTGCAAAAAGGCCAACTTCTCCGTGATGAGTTATTGTACACACAGATCTGCTGATGCTTTCGAATATACGTATAAAAATAAGCAATACTTCGGAAAGAAATTTACTTGACTAGATTAACAAAGAATTAATTCAAATATTTTGATTTAAATACATTTCAATCATAATTCAAACACTGAATTTGAATCAGATTGTCTTGAAGATTGTCAAGAGTTGTTTTCTATATTGTAAATTTCGCGAGGGGGAACAAAGTATCTAAGCCGCTTAATTCACTATTTCTCAACAATTGAGCCGTTCATACGCCCAGCATTTGGATTAATGCGACCGCTCTAACCCACTTATCCGCAATTATAACAGACTAAACGCTGACTATAATATCTTGTTATTATCTTGTATTCGATAATACGCTAATGCACCCACGGAGATATAGGCCTCGAGATGTGGATATGAGATACAGCCTTAACCAAAAGTGCAAAGTTCCTTCGATAAATCTCAATAAGCTAAAAAAACATCGACATTCATAAACCAAAGGACACTGTATATCTTTTTTGAACAATCGTTTCAGTGTTTGTTACCCTGGACAAAAGTTCTATTGTATCTTTTAATCTATGAAGTGGATTATCTCGGCTTAATGCAATTTATTCAAGCTACGAAGTACTTCTAGCTACGGCTGTATGCCGACTTGCAGAGAACACTTGCCGTGCAACGTTAACCGTGGTCGATCTACTTAATCCGACGGCATCCATTCGATAGTATCGGCGGGAGTGGTACGGTATCGGGGAGTAAAACGGGCAGGAATTACGGCTTTGACGGCTCCATCGGGTGAATCGTTAAAAACTTTTCAATACTGTTAGGCGAACCTTATTTTTACAAGCCGCGCGGAACAACAGCGCTTCCGCCTCTTGGGAAAAAAAAAAATGCTAAAACTCGATACTTTTTCTATCGCGGGCCGGGGCTCATCGAACGAATTTCGAGGAATGAACGCGCCCGTTAAATTCGCGATTTATGCCAGCAGCGGCGCGGTGGCAATAAATTCTACGCAAAATCCCCGGGTAGAAGTTTTCCCCCGGAGAAATAACACGTTTGCGAGGAGTCAGCGAAAAAGCTGAAAGTTACAACGGGTCTACACTTTAACTTGGTAGAGTTAATTTATTTAACAGTCTAGTAAACGTGTAACGGTAATTAACACAATACGCGAACGAGCATCGGAGGTAATTAACGAATATGAATAACGTTTATTTGAGTATTTTAATAATAGGAGCTAATAAAAGAGTAAAACGTAAAAAAAAAAAGAGATGTTTAATGAACGTTTACACCGTATTCCCTCTTTGTAAATTTTTCTTTTAACTTTTTAAATTTTTAATAGGTATATATAAAACACAGGATGAGAGCAGTCGTCCAAAATTCAATTTTAACTTGCAATCGTGGCAAAGTGCGAAGCCAGAGAAAAACATCGCGGCCAACGGCACCCAAAGTTGTAAAGTAGAACCGGAGAATACTCGCCAATTAATTTTATGGCGGTTAAGCACTTCTTTCGCGACCGCCGCTTTGAGACCCACCTCGCGCAAGCACTGCACACTTATCGCTCTTATAATAATTGCCGCTCGTTACTGGGAGAAAGTCTTCTTGCTTATTTTTCGATTGCGATGCGCTTATACGCGGTGCTGTCCCCTGCGTAAATTTGTCGGACCATTTCGCGTATTTATCAAGAGCGATTTATAAGAATTAAACTTAATTTCAAAAGGACTGAATTGCATAATCTCTCTTGAAAAAATAAGTCTTCGTATGGTTTGCGGCAACGCGACCATTTTTACACATCCCGCGGACAATAATGATATAATGAATATTTATGATCCGAATATATCACCCAATCCAACAATAGTTATTCAAATAATTACTCAGAATAACTAATGAATATCAATTATTCGCGAGTAACGCTTAAAGCGAACATCGTGAGTTTTACAGAGCGTGCACACTAAGCGCATGCGAACGCAGTTGCATCCATCCATTATTAAATTAAAACGTAAAGTAACGCCGATTACATCTCGACGGGAAACACTATCGACTCTGGTGGAGAAAAAAAGGTCGAAAATTACATTAGTAAAATCAGAAATTAACTATCTTTAGAAACCATATCTTAGTAGCCTATCTTACAAATTATAAAGAGCACGTCGTACACGTTATCGAGCATCCGCTCCTCCGCGCAGCGAGGATGCTTTCGCTCCGTATTAATAGTCGTAATTAAGAGCAACCGTACTGGCGGCGAAACGACAACGGCGCTCCCCCCAGGCACATTCTGCCCGTGATACACGCGACAAGGTCACGTATGCAAAGTTCAGGCCATTATGACGCTCGTATTCAGATGCAAATTGGCTGGAAATGGCGCGTCTCTTAAAATATACTTACGGCGCGCGAATGTGTCGTCGAGATACTCTCCGCCTCTGTCTTTCCCCCGCCCCCTTCGTACGCGAATGAGCGAGTAAACGAAGGAGCACTAACGAGTGGAGAAGGTGCCAATGTGGCGATACAAAGCATGCGTGATTATGACTCTGAGGATGAAAAACAGCGGGACCGTGCGGTACAACGCCGGTGGGTCGACGGTGCCCTCGGGTTTCGCGAGCGTCTTAATGACAAGTCGCATAATTAGCGAGAAGCTATGTTAGCGCGCTATGAAACTCCGTGTAACGATCCTCGAACGATCTCTTAATGCGTATGCACGAATTTTTCATTTTCCTTCCAAGGAAAAATTTTACATGCGGATACGAAAGATTTTAAAATTACCAACTTGTCCGATAAAACGCACACACGCATTGTATGTCTCAATTCATAGCATATAATTAGGAATTATTTAGCTACCTACTTATGTACATATCTGACCGTATTATTAGTCGATCTTAATTATTAATAATTACTAAAAATTATAAAGATGGAAAGATTAATGTAAGTATATCAAAGACAAGAAGATTATAATTTATTACATTAATAAATGCAAAATTAGTGATCAAATTTTGAAGCTTTTTTATAAATAACATTCAAGTGAAAGAAACTGTTATATATATTTCACATTGATAACAACATTGAAAAATATATGACAACCGTCGTGCAGTGTAATATTAAAATATAACTTTATATACTGCGTGATGAAATATGGATGTTGATCGACTATCAGTTGTCGCTGGTAAATTACGCAGATGGAGCAAAAAGTAATTATATACCACGGGAATAGAAGTGTTTAAAATTCCTCACGTTGATTCCACTTTTTACGTAATCAATGAATGATACAAGTTACGTATTTCTTACATAATTTTTTTCTTGCGTTGTGATGTCAAATTTACTTGTTTTCAATATGTTTATACGCGATACGATGCTTATATAAAATTGTATATGATATAAATTATTGTACCATAAAAAAACATTTTAATGCAGAGCCCCATGTATGATAATTAGTTGATCAGTGGCTAAAAAATGTACGAGTAAAACCAATATATACAGATGTTACATTTTACATGATGCGCACATCACGAAATTATGCATCGATAAATCTGAATCGCTTTAAATTCGCGTATAAATTTAACTCGTATATTTAACACATTGAGGTTTCATCATAATGTTTATTTAAACCTACGTTGCATAAGCAACTGTATCGCGCTGCAAGAAAATACAAATCGCATTTTAATCTGCTCTTTTTTATGCAATGTCGACCCCTCTCCTCACACACACGATATGCATATTTCTTCGTGATTTTTTTACGAGCGAACTCGAATTAACAGATAACAGCTCGAATGGTTTTGTATTCGCCGCGCGATAACAACCGTGAATTGCAACGATCTCGTGATTAGTCGTTTGCAAACTTCGACGCTTCGATGGATTCGTTCGATTGACTTCTTCTCAGAGGAATCTGTCGTAGACACTGGCATACCGGTTCCGTGTTCCCAATGTCTTTCTCTTCTCTTTCCCCCCTCCGATCGCGATTGACGTCCCTAATCCTAGCCGGTATAATGATTCATCATGAGCAACGGCGCGCGCGATAAGACAGACGGATTACGTCGCGTACATACACACACACGCACACACGATGATGGCTAATTCAATCGACACAGCATGCCGCAGGCTGTTAGGTAAAGCGTCGACCGGCTAATGAGGTGTCATTGATTACGAACATTCATTTTGGCACGAGACAAGAGAGCCCGAGTCCGACCGTAAGCGTGACCTAAATTCGCCAAGTTACACGATCGTCTCTTATTGTTAGCTCAAACAAAAGTTTCGAGTAAAAATTTTTTAAAGTTTTTGAAATAATTCAGAACGCTGAATGTGTACCTATATAATAAAAGTTAAGTAATATAATCAAATAAAAGATATAAAAGGGATTTCTCTCTCTCTCATTCTTTTTCTTAAATTGAAAGAGAATAAATTATAGAAATGTATCTGCCTAAAGAATGTTTTTCGCATTTTTCTTTCTTTTCTATTATCAAGAGCTACAGCGGGGTCTTTGATAATCCTTAAACACAGAGATTCGCAATGAACGCAGTAAACAAATCATAAGGATTAGCCCAATCATAAGGGCCCAATCAAGAACAAAAAAGGGTGCGGTAGAACAGACGTGTGAAGAGCTAATGTTAACAGTACCGGGGAGTGTGGCGACGTGGGCGAATTATAGCAGTTTACCGACCCACACGCGAACCGGCCAAAGGGCCATTACTCAATTCCAAGATAAGGAAGAGGAGATCGTCGAATGACGGCCTGGCCAAGTGCATAAACCGATTCCCGGGGGAATCGGTGCGTTCGCTCATCGACGCGGAGGCGTCGAAGGCGGCGATGCAAAACCGGCGATGAAATCGGCAGGATTTCTCGAGAAATTACGACGCGTAAACGGCACTCGAGTAGAGATAATATCGCGCCACCCACGGCGAAAGATCGCAATTACACAATTATCGCGGAAAAGCTACGTTTCATAAAAAGAGTAATTAAGTAATTTGAGGATCCTTTGAATTACAAGTGTAATATTACGCTATGTAGATTCGAGAGATCCATGCTACTTGAATTATATATGATATGTGATCGATAAGAAGTTACGTTAACATCGAGAATCACCGCCTGAAATGGCTGACACAATTTGCACTCTAATAATAACTGACATTTTTGTACTTAATTGTCTGACCGCTCGCTTAATACTTATGTTACTTTAAGCCCTATGTTTATGCTAGCCGTAATGTCGAGCGATCGTGACTTAAGTGTTTTATATCATTACCCCTGTCAGGAATATTAAATCGCCGCTCGCGTGATAAATCAGCTCGCCAACGGGATACATATAATCTTAAATACGTATCAAACTCTGTTACCGTACTTACCATAAGTCAAACTCGTTATAATACGCGCCATGTCATGCGGCACTGTACATTTCGTCGTGTAACGAGCGGAAGGCAAAATTGCCGTCTCAGTAATTTTCATCCGAATAAACGAGTAAATTGAACGCGTCCCGCGTTATTTTCACTCAATCCACTCGCTTGCGAGAGAAAGAAAGGAGAGTGAATAAGAAAACGCATGGGGGAGATGATTGAGTTATCGTTATCCTCGCGTGACCCCGTTTACCATGGGCGAATTGATGCTCGTGGATCGAAGGTACGAGAAGAAAAAGGATACACACACAGCTTAATGTCTGTCCTTCGAAATTAATTTTTCCATTCGGGAAAATTACAGCAAACTTCAACAAACTGTTACATAAATTACAGAAAGGAAAAATAACATTTCTGGCGGACTGATAGCATAAAAATCATATACAACAAATTAACAAAATAGAACAATTAAAGTAACGACATTATGAAAATCAAAATTATTGCAACTTTCGTCGAGATAAAATAAAGAGAGTAGAAATTATTTGCAGAAGTTATTTAAATCCCAGAATTTTAAATATATTTTTTGCACAATTATTGCTCAAACACGATTATAGAAAGAATAAATTATGTATCGCATATTTTTCATCTGTTATAATAAAAGTTTGTAATGACTTTACTTTTAAAAAAAGACATCTATAATATTATCACATTTTACATATATCCTTTTACATACACGCCGTTTATATATTTAGCTAATATGGATTTATAAACGGGACACAATAAAAGTGACCACTAGTAAATTAAAGACGTTTTTATTAATTCTTCCAAACAGTGTGATTCGAGTTAGTGCAACCAGCACTATGAGCGACGCTGGTAGGTCGGCTTGGTTGATCAGTCTATTACGACGAAGCGGAGCCGAGTTTCGGTACGTGTACATATGTACGTGTACATGTGTGTGTGTATGAGTGTTTTGTGTTATATCGTTGCATTATCACAATACATTATTAACGTCAATTGACGACGAGTGAAATAAATACATAAAGGAGAAGCAGGAGGAGGAGAGAATCAAAAAACGGTCAACGGCCGACATGGGGAACAAAAATGAAAAAAAAAAAAAAAAAAAGGGACGAAGAGAAGAAAATCAATCAAGGATCATTGAACCGCGCTCGTTGAACTCCCTCCATTTCGGCTGTTTTCGAGTCTCTCCCTCTGTCTTCGTCAGAGATCAGATCAGACGGAAAGCACGATTTCTGAAGCGATCACATTGGACGGGCGATCGGGAAAGGCAAAATCATCAGAGCCGAGGAAATCTTAACTGGACAGCACGAAGCAAACGCATATCGATGATCCAGCGCGAGTCTATTCTTAATTTTTCTTTTTACATGATTATGTCTGTAGAACTTTTAATTGAATTTTGGCTACAAAGACAAAGCAAACTAAATCGCGATTGTTCCATAAGAGAAACGGAAAAGCGCTTCTTACAAATTCTTAATGTCAACATTTTTCAATGTCAGAATTCAAGCTTCCGGAAAGCGCAAGATTTGTCGATCAAGCGTCTCGCTGTCATATATTCTATTCCCATCAATATTTCCACATTTTCCATCTTTTTTTAATTCTGTCAATGCTCCATGTTTGTTTAATATTTGTCGCGGTTTTCTTTAATATTTACCATTCTTCATCCTCGTATTTGCCAGATATTCAGTAAATATAAATCGCAAATATTTAGAACGATACTACTAAAAAAAAAAAAAGGAGAAATTCCCATCGCTCTTTTCTTTTTCGCGTGCATCGCGATTTCCGGGCGGTCAACAGGTGGTGAGGATTTTTCGAGAGCATCTTCAACGACGTTGGGATTGTTTTTTCAAAAACACGATTGCATCGTTCTCTTTCTCTCTTTTGTTTATTCGTCAATTCTCACTGTTCTCAGCCGCGACATTCGCATACGCGTCTTAACAAATTTCTTAGGCGCTTAGAGAACGGTAAATAAATTAGGTCACTTCCGCTGACGCGTCGCCAGAAAACTGTTCGTAACAGGTTCCGCGGATAAATCAGCACAACGTCGTTCACCGTTTCCTATCCGACACGTCGAAAAACACTTGAATTTTCCCCGACTAAAATCGCCATTCCTTTCGAGGAGGTCGTGCATAACAAACATGCTATATTATCTCTTCATTTTTTTCTTACAACAAAATTTTACGATCGCTGCGCCGTTCGTCATCCGATGAACATGTGGATGCACTGTAGGAGCTGCATACCTTTTGCAGTATTGCATTGCATGAGAACGCGCTATAAGCCACGCTGTCGAGTAATCAAGATTGCCGAAAATGCAGCCGCACACTTAAGTCGAAACGAAGGAAAGTGTAGGAACGCTTGTGTGCAGCAAAAGCGATAATTTGTCGAAAACGAGGTCTAACAATAGGTGCACGACGTAAGACGCGACGCGTGACTTCCCTCTTCTTTTATTCCTTTCGTTCAAATTTGCTAGACGATTCAGGCGCGTACGTTCAGGCCCTTGATAAGAAAGGCCGCTTATATACGCAGAAATAAAACCGCTTTTACGACCTGGTCTTAAAATAGGCTTACGCCGCAGTCGCTCGACTTCAAATCAGCTCTTGACGTGTTTCACTTTTTCACCGCTACGGACGACGCAACGCGTCTGACGCGCTCGTATAGCGCATTCATGCAGCGACGTTAAACACAACCGAAAATACGTCGGCATACAACAGCGTCGACAAACATCGCGCGCAATCGGATAAAACATGAACGAACATTTGCGAATGGCAGGCCTTTTCCCTCGGACGCGACTTGTAGGAATCCTCGAAGAAAAATATCGACGACGATATTATTAAAGCAGTCTCTCTCTCTCTCTCTCTCTCTCTGGCTCTTTTTTTTTTCTTTCTCGCATGCGATTTCCTCGCGTACGCATTGCATGATTATGCATCGATGCGACGCGCGCGCGCGCGCGCACGCGCGCGCTCCGCCTTAACAAGGAACCAAGGACAATATTTATCTGTCGCCACTCGGCAATAAAACTTGCCACGCAAGGTGCGACTCGCCGGCAAGAGAGAAATATTGCTAATATCATTCTTCGCGTTCGCTCGGGGAACGCGCATTCGCTACGTACGTCAAACTCGGCACAAAGCGCACGCCCGTTACAGCCCAAACGGACATCGTCGTCGTCACCGTTGTCGAATTTTTATGGCCTGCCCTTTCGTACGCCCAGCACCCCGCGAGTGTACTGAATACTAACAAGATTTCATCGGTTTCCTCCTAGTTTAATCCGCGCGCGTTTCTTTTTGAAGAAACGGCTGCTATAAATATTCATGAATAATTCCACCGCGTTATATATCTCGGAAAAGTGGAACGCCAAACCTGTGTCCCTCCAATTGCCGTTTGCATTTGTAATATATATATATATATGTATATATAGATTACACTATATATATATACATACATATATATGTACAGTAACTATATCTTTTTTTGTAGCTAGAAACAACGCGGTATTCGTTTAAACTTCTCCTTTTAGGAACAACGAAAAAAATACTTCCATCACTTATGAATACGTATTCACTTCTCCTGCCGTTATCTCCAAAATGAAACACGTATCATACGCAAAAACACCCATTCAAAATATCCATCCATTGTTATTCCCCGATCATACCTCGTCTCATCATCGTCGTATTTTTCCATTATTGCGCGCTCCGAAATCGTGACAACAAAAGGCGGGCCCGTCTTCGCGCGATTTCTTCTATACACATATAGACAACGGAGATAATAATCTAAATGGATCGCCTTAGATTCTAGACTTACGGTCAGGTGGTTTGCCAAGTTTTGTCGTGTGCGCATGTGGTATGTGTGTGTAATGCGTGTGTGTGGTGTGTACAGTGAGATGACGACGTGTGATGATGCTGGGTGGCTCGTAGTACGGTGTTTTGTCCGTCTAGCTGACGTATAATGTCGCGGGGGGGAGGGGG
>VBVQ01000904.1:0-44104 GCA_011636635.1 Tetramorium simillimum | reverse complement strand
ATATTAAGTACCCAAGGATAATTCAAACTGGGAACTTGAATCATTAAGTCTAAAATGGAATTTTAGATCATTAAATCTAAAAAGTAATATTCGTTAAAATACATATAAATTGGAATTATAATTTAATTAATCTTACATCAAGTAGCAAATTAAAGAACGTATACATTCTGCAAGTAATTTTACATAATATTAAGTACCCAAGGATAATTCAAACTGGGAACTTGAATCATTAAGTCTAAAATGGAATTTTAGATCATTAAATCTAAAAAGTAATATTCGTTAAAATACATATAAATTGGCGATGTTTCAACGTCATTTAACAACTTTTCCAATATGCGATCTTTCAAACAATTATTCTAAATGTACTCGCGACTTATTCCTAACGTTAATTAAGATTCACAAGTTCTAAATGGAAACGACAACCCGGAAGATTATAATTCCATGAGACCGACTGCGATGGGCGTGGTCAATATAATGAAGATACTTGCAGGACCAAGCTCTCAATGAGCGAATTCTGTCGTTGTGTCTGAAAATGGCGCCAATTAGCGCAGAAATTCATCTCTAAGGACTCGGAGATTTCGTGCAGTCGAAAGGGTACACCGTCGATGGTGTCTGTTGGTGACGGAACGTCAAGCTACGTCGTAATTGGGGCGAATTCCTCGAGTGCCCTGCTCGCTTGTCGCTTCGACTGAAATCTTGTTTGTAAGGTTTGTACCTGGCACGCGATATTCCGGCAATTGCTTTCCGCTAATTGCCGCTCGCAGCAAATACGGAAGTCCTGGGCGCGTTCACGCGTTAGCTAACTGTCGAACTCGCCGCGCGAGTAACTCTCTTCGTGCTTCAGGGTATTATTGCAACTTTAAGTTATGATTGCATTCGCGATCCTAGTGTCGAAACTAAAGTGCGCAAATTGAATGATAATGGCGTGACTTAAATCTTTTTGTCTTTCAAATTAAGAAAGATAAATGATAGAGGTTCCTTCAGGTCGGTGAAGTTGACTCTTCGCGAAATGCAAATTTTTACAAAATTGATATGGCATTTGATAGGTTCTTTTTAATTTTTTTATTATGAGGTACCTCATAATCCCATTTCTCGGTACAGAATCGGTACTTCGCCAAGATTCAATACCGATTCACCGTATTCTATTCCCACTTGGGGTGAAAAAAATGATTATTTTTCATAATTTTTTATTACAAATAATGAATAATCATACGTTATAATAATTTTGTAAAAATTCGCATTTCAGAGTGCCAACTGAGCATAAATCTGATTCCTTTCTCACTAAAACAGGCATTGCATCTGAAATGGATGGATGCAAAGTTTTAAACTTGATTTCTTTCATTATAAAGTTAAATTTTTGGAAAGGTTAATAAAATTAAAAATGTGTATTTTTAATTATGCATTAAGAATATGTAAAATTAATGGTTATTTTTTAAATACTATTTTAACGATATATTATGATGGCAAAATTCAAGTTTCTCGTGTTTATTAAAGCAAAGATTAATATGTATTATTATAATACCGGAAATTAATACAAGGCCATTTCTCTGCTAATCTTGCTTCCTGCAGCTATGGGTCAATTTCAGCGGCGGATTTTTCATTTCTCCAGCATCTCTACTCGCAGAAATAAACTCGCGTCGCTAGATTGTCTTCACGTAATTGCTATTTGACGCTCCAATTTACACGACGAAACCGCAGCACCTCGACGCGGAAGGCGATTATCTCGAAAACGGCGCTAATGCTGCGAGGCGAGGAGCGCCGAGCGCCGCACGTGGCACGTTGGTAATCTTCATTAACCGCGGTAGAAAGAAACGCGCTAATTAATGTCGCAAGATAACTCGAAATAATTTACGCGTCACGACCAAGCGACGTTGAGCCGTTAAATGGCCACTCTTTTGCAACGCGAAGGCCACGCTCTGCTCTCGCGTATTCGCGCCCTCGGGCGAGCGATTTAATCGTTGGTCAGTGAACCGTGATTCGCAAGAATAATTTGTAAGCATGGGTTCCCAACTCCGTTTCGTCTTTCGTTACGCATACTTTTTTGCGAGAGGCTGTGTGTGTCATCGGGATGGTGGGACAAGGATTATGGATTTAGTTTTATGGACAATATCGCGAGAATGTAAAACACAAGCAACAAAATGCAGCTAAAATATCGCGTTACTCGCGAGAGGCACGAGGGGTATCAAAGATATAATTACTCCGCTACAAACGCGTGTTTCATTCAGCGTAATATATACGGCAGAGCCCGCGTGCGAGTCGCAATCCGTGGAATGTGTTGCCGGCCGGGTTGATATTCGCGATGGAACGTCGCAATGTTGCTTTGCCGCGTAAAATTCATTTAATACCCTTGTAACGCAAGGTATTTTGAATATGGGTTTATTATGATGCATTTGCGCGTAATTTGCCGCTTTGGGATATTTATATGTTTCGTCGGGTGGTCCAAAATTATCACGCACTTTCATATTCCTACGCTCTCTCGTCGTCTCGTATCCCAGAGTGAATAGATCTATTCGGATTCTGTGGTGAGTGAATGTCCGCGACGAATTCATGCGTATGACGGTCGAGCGATTTTCAAGCTCGAGGATCGTTCCCATCGCATTGTCGCGGTTTCGGTGTCGGCCTCTCATTTCGAAAATCGTCGGATTTCGACGGATTCCCGATCGTAAGCTCTCCTTTGCAAACTCTTTTCAGCCGTCGCTTTTTTATGCGGTAGCTTAACGTACTGAGAAAGCTATTTAACATCAAAAATTTACAAAAGATTTAAAATTTATAAAAGGAAAAACAAGTTATCTGCGAGAACGTTTATATGGACGATAGAAATGCAGACTATTTCACTTAATATTCCCTTCAAATAGGAAAATAAAATATTCAAAAGAAAAAATATTTTCTTCAGAGCTTATGCGAGCAAGGGCGGGCGCTGGCGAAACCTTTTTGCGTCTGAATACCGTTTGATCCAATTAAGCTTTCCCCATTGTGTGTAACGAGGTACAGAAGCGGCACAAATGATGAATTAAAAAAGGGGAGAAATCGCTACACGTTTGCGTCGGGAACGATCCTCCGTGCGTTTCGCATGTACGTAATGGACATCGCTAATTGAATCAGATTCTGCAGAAACTCAATCGAATATCGTCGACTCCTCTCTGCAAAATGCGATCCAATTAACGATTTGGGTGCAAGAATCATGCAAGTCCGTCCCCTTCGATGAATAAATTTTAATATTCAGTAAATGCAATCAATTTATCGTTTGCTGCATAAATCTGGCAGTCTCCAAATGAGTTTTATTCACATGAATTTTTATCAAAAATTGATAAATCACTATGCATTTGTAATTTTTACAACTAAAAAATATGTTGCGAACACAATAGAATTGTTTTCAGAATCATATTTCGAATATGTTAACGATATACATTCGATTATTAAAGATTTATAGAGAAATTTATGTTGAATGATATGTAAAAACTACTTTAACGACGTTCGAAAAAGAGTGGGCTTGTCCGATTCTGCACTTTCATGCTGTCGACTGCTGAAACGCATGTCCGAGGGACGCGAGGGGAATGGTGTATGTTATGAAATTACACGTACATAACACCGATAGAAGGAAATAAAAAAAGAACTGAGGGAGATGAAAGAGAGAAACGGGAGGCAGACTCACCCAGCGTCGGCGTTGTGTAGTCCCAGCTCTCGGCATCGTTCTTGTAGACGTTGAGCTTTGTTGGCTGAAAAAGATAACAGACAGCGTTATTTAAATACGGCTTCAAATAGCACAGAGAATCAACGCGTAAATTGTTTTTATTTTTGGTTTCGCACATCGAAAAAATGTATATCGATTGGAAACCTACGAATGTAAAAAAAAATATATATGTACAGATGAAAAAATAAATTAAACGCCGTTACTAACTCGATTTCGCTACATGGAGCTAGAATTTCTTTTCGGAAATTTCGATCATAGAAATTAGTCCGCGAGAATTTTACTTGCAAACAATGTCCTGTTGGAAAAAGCTACATGCAGGTGGGCGTGCAATGTTGTTATTGAAAGTTTCATATCGAGTTTCCACTGAATGAGGAATAGCAAGTTACCCATAACTCAATATCGCAATTTTCGAAGGTACTGTGTAGCGTATCACATCCCCTTCGATTACAGCAACGAATAATCCCCGCTTGTTCTCAGTCGCCTAATGAATACTTCTCAGCGAATCTCTCGGGCATGCGAGACTAATTCGATTAGCTTAAGCGACGCGAATCCCCAGGTGTTAAATAGAGCAGATCTCTCTCTCTCTCTCTCTCTCTCTCCGTAGAGCCTCCAGTGATTCACTGTGAAATTCGCAGCTCCCCGAAACTACACAAGCGTAAACTATCGATCGCTTTTTCAGAATCGTTCCGCTCTCTCTCGTCGTTCAAAAAATTTCGCAATACGTTTCGAGTGTATCGAGTAATACCGCGTATATGCATACGCGCGGCTATGACAGTGCTTCTGGGATGCTTTCCACGACCGTAAAACCGTCACGCTTCAGGCTGAATAACCGCCACGGTATATCTCGCTGTCGTCTACCGTGATAATAATTCCGCGAGTAAAACCCGGCAGGGAAAGTAAAGCGGCGTAGACAGGAGAGATACAGCGATCCAGCTTAGCCGCGTTTACCAACCGCGCCGAGCGGAAAAAGTTAACGCCCGCCTGCAATAAGTCGTCGCATTCCATCTCGTTTCCAGGCAGGCGCGGCGAACTTAGGACTCCGCGCACTTGGGACAAGCTTTACAATTACATTTCTTGCCATTATACCACCATATAAAGTTACAGGGTGACTTCAAATGATAACTTTGGAGCGTTACGTCGTGGAAGGCTTTATAGGTCACGTCAAGAAAATATACCTTTGTCCCTCCACGCTCGCTCGGTAAATTTGTTTTCTTATTTCTAACCGCATCCGCGGTTCGCATCAATTTTTCTCGCAGGTATTTCTATATGAAACACGCAGAATGAATAAAATGAGAATTTAGGGCAATAAAGATCGAATGAGATTAAGTGTAATAAAGTGCTTTAATAAATGCTTTTTTAGAAAAACTTAAAATATATCCAGATATGAAAATTGTGATCCAGATTTCATTTAGGTGTTATTTTTTTCCTTGCAAAGATATTAAATGTAATTTAATTTCATTTTGTTTTATCTCAATATTTTTGAATTCTCCTCCTTTTTTTTTAAATTTAGAACAGCTCAGAGGAATCAGTGCCAAAAAAGACATACGGCAGAGAGAACAGAGGAGGTTGTCGAGCGCGGTCGAAAGTTTGCTCGTTTGCAGTGACCGAGAAGCTAGACCTTTGTTCGAAGAATTCACACCGTAAAAGATCAAGGAGAGAAAATCAAACGACATTGTCCTCGTGCAATTGCATTGGGCTGAGAACGACGTGCGATTCTGTTCGACTTAATCACGTTTAAGCGAACTAAATGTACGACACATTCGCCGCGCGGAACGCGCGCCAACAATAGCCGGGCCTGTTGTCCGAGAGATGTTAAGTAACTACTCCATTTTTGTCATGGTTCATTTTTTTATTAGGAGAGATGGAAGCTGCGAGAGCAAGACCTCAGCGAAAATCGCTCTTTTTCCAACGTCACCGACAAAATTATATAGATATTTTTAAATTTTACGAAATATTTTTCGTGAGTTTCTCTGAGCTTCAGTGAGCTTTTAGTCATCGGAGAATTTCCTCGAATATTAAACTTCTCGATTCTCTCTTTATAATTAAAAATAATTCTTGCTCGTATTTTAGCATTTTTACAATAACAATCATTTATAATCGGAAAATTCTAATTATTTCGGTATAATTACGATCAAATGTAGAATTTTATTTGATCGTAAAAAATTATCCATCCTCTCCTCTTTGTTTTTATTAAATACTATTTTTTAAAATATTCTCTTTGAAATAAAAATTACTTTCAATAATTTCATTGTATACTATAGAAGATATCCTTGTTTCTCGTATTATAGCAGGTTCTATTTCCGTGCAATCGATCGACTCATTGCACGTGTAATTTCTGGGCAATCTTGCTGCAATTTACAGAGAGTTACAGTTACACGTGCGCTCCACTCACAATCAGAGTAGACGCGTATATAGTATGCGATAAATTTGTGGAAAACTAATGATTTTTCATATAAACTCATACCGCACGTTAATGTCATACCATTAATATTAATTGCAAACTCCTGTAGGAGGGAGAGGGAAGGGGGACGTACCGCTTAAATTCGAGGAAGAAGCTATTTTGTACGTATGAGGATGTTCGATGGTTTGCGTGCGCGACGAAGTATTCTCAAAGCCCTCTTCATGCCGCGTTGAAATTTTCAAAAGCTTAGATTGCTAACCTACGGTGTTGAAGTCGCTTTGAAGTCGCCGTGAGAATTATTCAACAGGATACAACCCTGATGTAGCTGCTACTACCCCTATATTTCGGGCTTAATCATTTTCCCCTGTGTGCATGCGATGCAGAGGGCTGACCTGCATCCTCCCGCACCCGGAAGAGCGAAATTAGTTCCTCTTTATTGCGCCGAGGTGAGGTAATGCCGTTTACTTCGCCTTGGTGTTAGCCGCTCCCGGCATTAATCTACGTAGAAAGTAACTTCGTATCTGTCTCATTGCGCCACTTGTAAATAGCTGCAAGAAATTATCTACGCGACTGCGGGAAACGTTAAGTTCCGCGAAAAACTTTATGCAAAATCGTTCTAGAATTTTCTTTTACGAAAAATCATTGTCAATTTAGTATGTCTATATACATTATTTTAAATTGCGCGCATTACGTATATTAAATTCATATCAATAATAAATATCTTTTATAAAATGTCTTGAAAGAAAATTTAAAGTTAATTTTTTTCGATCGTTTTGGCCACTCAGGTCTAACGCACATCCCTTGCGTTCTCTCACTCGAGACATTCATAATTCAGAAGAGGAACTGAACTCTTCTCTGGCGGATATGCAGTAGCAAATGGGGCAGACTTTTGCGTGCCGCAATTGCAGCACGACCGGGAAAATTATTAAAGCCGGAAGATAAGGCGGCGCTATGTAGCAGCGCAGTTGAATAATTCAAGCGACTCGAAAACGCTAATTTCGCCGACGGGAAAGAGAGGAGAGATGTTCGCCTCGTCGGAGCACCTCATTTCGTCTGACGACGGACGAGCCTCTTCTTATTGGATTTGGGATGTTGAGTTAAGCATTGAGAACTGTGGGTGGATTTCACCGGCGCGTTATAGCGCAGTCAAAGACGATTTAGAATCAATGCCTTACGACGCGCCACAAGAAATAATTATATCTCATTCATTTCTCATACAATTTATATTACAACGAAAATAATAATGTAAATTAAATGTAAAAAAATATATCATGCAATTGTATTTGCGTGGAATTATTTCTCATGTTCGAGAGGCCAGCTCAACAAATTCAACTTGGCTCTAGTGCTCGCAAAAGTTTCAGCCAATCCTAAGAACAGCACTCGAAATTGAAGAAATGTAAACCTGCAATTGGTTGTAGATTGCGGCGACGTGAAAAAGCTTTTCCAATTCACGTGGAATATCGCTCCGCAAGTCTATACAGACTGTCGTGTAGTGAGTTATTTAGCTGGCCTACATAGGATATTCTACAGAGTTTCTGTCGATCTTAATCTCAATGATAGTTTACTTAATCAATACCTGTCGACATAGCATATCGGAGCGCAAATAACTTTACAAACTGAGCGTGTCCCTTAATTATTACGCGCTTGAGTTTAAGTAAATTTCACCGTTTTTTCAAAGTTATCATTTCATAGGATATTTAAGAGGTGCATTAAAAAATTGCAGCGTTATCGTTTTTCAAATTTCTACTGTGAAAAAAAAAGTTCAGGATAATCTATGTACAGTTTACTGTGAGTTACACCATTTAAAGGATTTAAAATTTTAATTTTGCAAACGCTCCGAAATATTATGAAAATGACATAACACTGAGCATGATGAGATTACTCAGAAAAGATTGTATAAGCTAACAAACAAAAAAAATAGAAACTGTATTAAAATTTTAATCCAGTTAAAAAGGAAAGCACAATAATCATGCAGCTTGCATGACTGCCGTGATAAAATTACAAGTATCATGTTACAGAATTATGTCACAACACTCGAGTAGTATAGCTGCTGAGAATAAGCGAAGCTTTTCCGAATCGAACACCTTTTCCTCGTAGAATCTTCTTTTCATCTATGACCGCTTGAATAATACATCCCAAAATCGAACCGATTTTCTCTGCTCCAATCTATAGAACGGTTTGAACCATTGGTCGGATTCATACCGCGGAACGGAAAACGCGGAAAGCATGGACCATTGTTTCGCGCTGAACGTCGCTCTCGTAACGAGCCAACCGAACTCTTATTGATCCGCGAATCAGACGGCGCGTTACTGATTTATGATCGTCGGCGAGAGCAAAAACGGATCGCCCCGATACCTCCATTCCGTACCGGTTGTACGTATTATAACCGCTTTTGACCCGCTTTCAACTCTCCGTTAAAAGATCCCCCCCCCCTAAAAAAAAATAACCAGTCAAAAAGTAGGAATAAAAAATTCCCTGCTGAAAACTTTTTAAATCTTCGTGAAAACAATTTCAGAAATATGATCGTCATAATTTTCCACCGCAAGAACATCCGCGATTGAAAATGACAATTTTATACTTCTTTTTGGAAACATTCAAGATGGAATCGAATGAAGAAAAAAAAAACACATAAAAATTTATATAGAATTTGGAAAATATCTTGCATTGCATTCATGTCAAATAAAAAGAAAATATTTTGCTTCGTAATTTGATATTTTACATACATTGGCGAGTTTAATAAACCTGAAGATCCTTCCGTCGGGCATAATTCTCTTGCGTTTTCAATTCTCAGAAAGATAGAATATTTTAAATTGTTCAGCCGCCGCTATCGAATCCCACGCGCGAAGCGTACGTCGTGAATTGCCGTGGGTGCGCGTTTCTTTCTTTTTTTATTTCACCGTAAGCAGCGTGGAACGTGATGACCGTTTCGCACGTGCAGAAATGAGGATGCCGGGGGGAATTCGTGATTCCGTCGAATAAAGGAAGATGATACCGCGCGCGAAGTAAGCCGCTCCGCCGAAGACTCGCAAGCGTAATCTGCCCCCGCGTGAGTTTCGCAGGCCGCGCGCCGAAGAACATAAAACAAACGCGCGCGCGAGTTGAGAGCCGAATGAACGAGTGGGATTTCGTTGCTCGTTCGTTGTAGCCGTCGTCATAAAAGTCCGATAGCTTTTTTCAGTCCTTTACGATCTCGCTTTTATCTCTTTTTTTGCGTTCCCGCGGAAAAAATATGTTCAACGATGCAACGGGCGAGGTAATTAACGCCGCGAATTAAACACTCCGCAGTGATATTCACTCTTTTTTTTATATATATTTCGGTAACGTGATCTTCCACAGTGCTCATGTTTCTTGAGCTCTACGTAAAATATTGAGAGAGTCATATTGTAGTGTTTCCCGTAATTTTAGTTCAACAGAAAACGAATTTATAAAAGTGTTACGCGCCAGATAAAAGATCACGCTTCTACGAGAGATACTCAGAATAAATAACAATAGTAATAAAGAAAAGTAAGGTAAACGAACGGTCAGTTCCATAAACATTCTCCTGATAGACAATATTATTTATTAACCACGAGAACACTTACGATAGCGGCAGCGCGTATTTGCACGCGATAAAACGCCTAAGCGTGTCCATCACTCGAGCCCCGACAGTTTGGCAGGCTTGACGACCGGCGATATATAAAATTCGCCTCCGATACCGCGTAGCGATGCGCTTTTATCTCTCCCCTGTGAGCTGCTCCGACGGAAAAAGCCGGGAAAAAAGAGAAAGAGAAAGAAGGAGAAAGCGATTGGAAACATACGAGCTGTAGCCTCTTTTGTTCCGCGGGCAAACTTTTCCGCGACGAGCGCTCCTTTTTTCCACATACCGGCGCAAACGTCAGCGATGTCGAAGGTTTGTTCGCGGTTAAAGAATAATAAATCGCCGGAACGCGGGGTCTGTGATCAGCGTGTCGATGTGAATCCGAGACACATTTATCGCGCAAGCCCCAAAATAATCCGGGCGTGTAGGAAACATCAGAAAGTGGAAAAAGATTTTCATCGGCGTTGAGAGTAATCTTTCTTCTGTATCAATAAATTTTCGCGGATCTACTTTTTATAGGTGCATTAAGGTGAAATATTGCCTACTGGTCTGGCAACGACGTATATATAATCGTCATAGATTTTAAACGCGTAACTGATTTAAATATTTTAGTAATTATAACGCGGCCTCTCGTAATTGTCACATGCACAGGGGCTGCCGCCTCGAACTCTATTTCTGATTTCGGAACCGTAAATACGGCACGCGTCACATATTTCTCGTAGCGTGCGATTTAACGTCTAATTTCGGTTGTCAGCACCGAAAGTCCGGCGGAACACGCGAAAAAGAAATTTATGCCTGCTATTCACGCCTCAGGTGACGTCTGCACATGTACACATCGTGCTCACTCACTATTTCAGTATTCGCCCTAACGGATCTCAATCGATTCTCAAATTGCAACTGTTAAAGCACACGTTAAAGTTAAATAAAGACTAAAACTCGTCATCCGTCTATATCCCTGGAGCTAAATTCGTGAAGTCATTCATTCTCGACCTGGAAGTTATCGATATTTTGACGACATTTCTATTTAAAGAACGAGCGATTTTCATATCCATGAAAAAATTTTCAATATTTATTATCGACATTTGTTATCTGGTTAACGTTCACCTTCTTCAATTTGAGATAATATTGTATTCAGACGTGAAGCGCTCGCTTCATCTCGGCGACAAGAATGAGACGCGCCTTTCTGTAAACGACGCGAAAATCGTTTTCGTAATTTTAAGACGCACACTCCCGCGCCAAGTCTCGGAGATCACCCGGCCGCCTTGTCAGTCCTGTCGAATTTGTCACACCCGCGGCCAATTTCCGCATCAGCCAACGCTCGCCGATGCACTTTTGAGCAACACGCGGTGACTCACGTCAACCATGATTCAACAGCACACGTATATCCGCGAAAATTAAGTCGCCCACGTGGAAACGCGCGCGATCCCGGAATCTGTCGAAATTGCGGCCAGATTTATTTCAACGCGTCCATCGTCGCCGTCAATCGTCACACCGGTTCTTCTTATCGTGTAATCAATGAACGAAACGGCTGCGTATACGCAATAAAGATGAGCCGGATTCGCAGGCATAACGTAGAGATAAAATAATCTTACGGGCATTCATATATTTAACGGTGCAGTGTTATTTTTGTAATATTTCATTAATATCACGATGAAAATAACTTGGAATATATGTGCGGATACAAGATGAAGAATCTTTTCGCAACGCGTGCCAAATTTTCGCGTTCGCATGCGAAAAATCTTATTTACTTCAGTGCACATGGGGCGCAATTTCAATGCAGCTACAATCTCGATCGAATATTAACATCACTCGCGATCTTCCGTTCCAATATTGCCGTCTATTGGAAATCGGTATTCATGCTAGTGCTGGATAAATAAGAGAAGAGAATCCGAATGAGATATTAAGACCGCTCCATATATCCTTCTCGAAACTTGAAACTATAAACGATCGACTCCCACGCAACTTCTGAAAGATCCCGAGGATATCCGCCGCGGCGGATTAAAATACATGTTTTGCGGAGGAATGATAATCAGTTACGCTAATTTCTCGTCACGCGTTGACGTCCGCCTGCGTCGAAGCTGCAAATGTGATTTATTGCTGAATGCGATACTGTCATAAACGGTAGGCCGCGTTATTTCGGTTAACGGCTTGCGAATTAGCAGCAGCCGTATTAATTACTACAATTTCTGGCCATCCCCCGCGGCGATATTGCTACGTAATACGTTACGTCTATATCGCGTGCTGTCCGTTGCTTGTCATAATGGACCGGCGAAACGGAATGCGGTACAATACGTTCGTAATTAACAAACTCTTAAATTTGCATATCAGGGAGAACCTGATTGAATGACAGAACCTTGAGATACCGTTATGCATTCAGCCATGGCGTTTCGACGAAACTGATATGCATGTAGAGCATATTATAAAATGGGTGCTCCAATTTACGATTGATGTAATACGGTCTGAACGGTATCACAATAGCTTATTCTTCTTATTCTATAAGACTTATTCTATTTTACTTCGTCCTAATTAACGGATTTCATACATAAATCCTTGGAAAATTCTCTCGAGAATAAATGAATACTATCGATATTACACTGCACTGTCGTAATTAAATAAACGAAGGGATCGGGAAAGTGAAGGCGCAGAGCTAGATTGAATTTCATTTTCGTAGAAAAGAAATAAATAACTCTAATAATTTCTAAATGAAAAACAATTTTCAAAATTATTAAAATAAAATTGACATCCGTATAAAAAAATTATATTCCATTTCGAAACGAATAGAAAAAGTAAACTGCTGGACTGTCGCTTCATTAGATAGCTCGTTGTGCGTGGGTTTATTTTGCATGGAATTTCTTTCGCCTGCATATTTTATATTTAATCTAAACGTTCACGTACATTTGCGCGGGACTATCGTACCGCATGCGATATTCGCGTGTAAATATTCATATACATTTATTTATAAGAACGTATACGTAGGATGCGAGTAATGCGGTCTGCGAATGCGACATGTAAATATTTTACCGTAAGTACAAAGAGAAGCGATGTCTTCGTTACAATCCATTTATGGGACATTGATAAATTTCGTAATGTTCGGTAATCGTGAGTTGGATCGCTAAAACTTCATTGGAGAGAAACAACGAAAATTCATTTCGCCCACACTCTACGTAATTTCAAGAATTCCGGAAATTTCATGTAAAAAGTCTCTCGATAATATATGATAATTCGAGATCAAATAATTTCAACTATGATTACTATCTAAATTAAAAAGTTGCTTTAATGATAAAATATTAATAAATGTAGAATTGTTTAGCATTAAAAATTGATAAGAACGAAAAATAATTAATGAGATATATAATACAGAATCGAAATTATAAAAAAAATATTTCCAATTATTAAAAAATCATAAATGTATAATAAATGTATAACGAATTTGTAATATTTACACGTAATATTATTTCATCAATATTCCCGTTAAATCATATTGACGTTTTATTTTGAAGTTGGATTTTGATTTTCAATTAATAATATTGTTTTCGTCTCTGTAGACAATGGAAAGTTTATTCGGAATTTTTAAATACTCTGTTTATTTGGTAATCAAATCACAAACTCGGGCATAACATCTGTTCGGTGGTGTAGCATTGAACGGATATATCGGAATTCCACTGACCAGTCTAAACTTCTAAATAAACCACTGCTCTACCTAACTATCTAATTACAAACGTTAACTCGAAAACGTCAATGCATCGTATTCGTTGCATCGTGCATGTAGAGCGGCATTCCGAAGCTATGATCTGTGGTGAACTGTCACAGCTGATAGCTACGGCCGCACTGCATTAATCACGATGTTGAGAGGGTGCCAGACTCGCCGGGAGACGGGCGAGAGGCTCCGTAAACAAGAAAATTTGGAGAACAAATATAAACCGCTAAAGAACGGCTCTTCCGTCAATTGACTCTACGTTATTGCATACCTACGCATTCGTTCCGTTCTGCGAAATGTGGAAAATCAAGCATAATCTCTGTTAAGTAATGACCGTAAATTTACGCTTTCATAGAACTGGCGTCTATTTGTAATACTTCTTTTTACATTTTCTACGAGAAACGTTCTCTTATTACACGCCGAAATCTGTCTGTCGTCGAGAGATATTCACATGTACCTTGCGCTGTAATATCATCGAAACGTTTTAAAACCACCGTCGATGTTCGTTAATATCGTTATAACGTGAATTTACGATTACGTTAAATGTACTCCATCTCTCGTGGGCGCAATACCATCGAAATTTATGCTACGCAACGTTTTAGAGACGTTTACGAGTTATAAACGAATTTGCGTTCGGATCAGGCACGTTGCATCCCGCGATAATTTATGTAAAGATGAAAGATGTCTCTTTCAAAATAATTGAAAGAGAGAGAGAGAGAGAGAGAGAGAGAGAGAGAAAGAGAGAGAAAGGGAGAATACGTTGTTCGCTTTTAACATCGCAATCTTTCTTCTTTTGGCTTTTCCGTCTAATTTATGCCGACTGTTGTCGACGCAAGATTAAAAATAACAAAAGAATATGCTTCTTTTCTCTTATTTAGCGCAATTTCAACTTCGATTCAAATCTTAATAAGCTCATACATATGCGGAGTGTTTCTGCATCGACCAAACTTTAGCGTCGCCAATTTACAGTCAATTTTTCTCTCTGATAAGAATTTCATAGAATTTTTCTTTTTTTTTTCGCAACTTCTTACTCTTCTGCGGTTGATTTTAAAATTTATTCAAGTAACACAAAAAATTGGCTTTGAGAGTCAAACGCGGTTTGTGGCGCGAGAGTTAACGCTAATTAGTATTCAATTAACAATTCTATAACAAAATTGTAAATCATACATTCCAGTTTTACTTCGAGTTATCCTCAGTAATATGGTAATAAGTTGAAAAATCTAAAACCTCTCCGACGAACATAAGACGAGTTTAAAAATTTACTATTCGGAGAAGTGTAATGTCTGAGAGAAAATGCTCGAAAATTTTGACGATAATCGTAACACACGGAATAGTCGAACGAAAAATGGACATTGTGATTAACCGACAAAAAAAAAATGTTAACTGCGCTCACCAATCAAGTCCAAAGAACGTGAGATTAACGAACTAAAGTTTTAAAAACGACGCAAGGAACTCAAATGCTTCTTAAACGGCGGTAGTCGATAACATCGAAACAATATCCCAATTAAGAAACGGAACTAGTTTCAAACAAGCACGCTTAGTCAGCTAACAATCGGCAATTGCAGGTTAATTAATAAACGTCAAAAGTAATCGAGCATGATGGTACTTACCGACGCAATAAATCGGCACGTCAACTCGATGCTCTCTTTATGGTGAACAACGTCGCGAGTGAAGATTCACATTCCACGAGCCCAAGAAACGAGCGAAAAGCGCACAGTAATTACCATACTCGGCTCCGAACGACACAGTGCGACGCGATATGACTGAAGGCTGCCGCGTATCTGTCCCGTTGATCGCGCCATACGAAAGCGTGTTTACATGATTCTACCGAAAAATCGAGGTCAACCACGCTGCAAACGTAACCACGAGCGATCCGCATTGTAATGAAAACTGGCAATGTAATGCAGTGTTCCTTTTCACCGAATTTGTCACGATAGAGTGAGCATCGACCTAATATGTGTGTATCGATATACTGTTTCGAGAATCGTTCGATTGTGTCGATGTTTAAATAATTGCTCTTTTTGAAACTTTAATTGCTTAGTTTGAATTCATATTGGCGGAGATTTTTATTTATTATCTTATATCATTTACGTAATTTAAATCCCCTTTTTCGGATATCATGTCTTATTCAATTTTCAATTTTTAAATATTCGCTTCATGCTCGCCGGAGCTCGAAATTTTTTAATTTAATTTTTCACGGTAGAGCGCCGACTTAATATGTCTGTATCGATATACTTTTTCGAGACTCGTTCGATCGTGTTGATGTTTAAATAATTGCTCTTTTTGAAACTTTAATTGCTTAGTTTGAATTCATATTGGCGGAGATTTTTATTTATTATCTTATATCATTTACGTAATTTAAATCCCCTTTTTCGGACATCATGTCTTATTCAATTTTCAATTTTTAAATATTCGCCTCATGCTCGCCGGAGTTCGAAATTTTTTAATTTAATTTTTCACGGTAGAGCACTGACTTAATATGTCTGTATCGATATACTTTTTCGAGACTCGTTCGATCGTGTCGATGTTTAAATAATTGCTCGTTTCGAAATTTTAATTACTTAGTTTAAATTCATATTGGCGAAAGTTTTTATTTATTACATTATGTTATTAATTTAAATCCCCTTTTTCGGACATCATGTCTTATTCAATTTTCAATTTTTAAATATTCGCCTCATGTTCGTCGGAGCTCGAAATTTTTTAATTTAATTTTTCACTGTAGAACATCAATTTAATATATGTATATAGATATATTGTTTCGAGACTTGTTCGATTGTGTCGATATTTAAATAATTGCTCGTTTTGAAATTTTAATTACTTAGTTTAAATTCATATGGCAAAGGTTTTTATTTATTACATTACGTTATTAATTTAAATCCCCTTTTTTCGGGTATCATACTTGTCTTATTCAATTTTTAAATATTCGCCTCATGCTCGTCGAAACTTGAAATTTTTAAATTTGTTTATCATCGCGCGCGTCACTGAAGATAACTCGAAATAAAACCAAAATGATTAATAATTTTGTTATAGAACTGTTACAATTGAATACTAATTAGCGTTAATTCACGCACTGCAAACCGTGAACTATCAAAGTTAATTCTCTTGTTATTTGTTTCAATTTTAATATCGAGAGCCTTTAGAGAGTCAATTATTTATTTAAAATTTATCTTATCTCTACGAAGTTTGGATGACTTCGCTAACGAACGAGAGACGTTATTCGCAGATGGAGAACGCACGTGGTCGGGACGGTGCTCTCTCCGGCGTATCTTCAGAGGTAAGGGAAGAATATGCTAACGAAGCACGTCGTCGAACAATGTCTATTTCTGAAACAAGCGCGGGACATGACGCGAGAACGAAGCAACCGACATTTGCTCGTGAAAAGCTTCTCATCGGCGCGCATTTACCGAGCGTTTTCGGGTCGCGCGCCCGTAACTCCCTCGAAGACTTCGCTCGCTCGCCCGCTTTGACGTCGCGGTCGCAAATAAAATCAGTTCCGCCCCTCGAGAATGACTCGGAGCGCCAATTACGACAAAGTCATAACTCGAACACACTCGGACGTAATTGCTAGAAAAAACTCGTCTCGTTAAAACGACTGGTTACATCAACGTTGCATTCTGTCGTTGCATTCTGTCGCCGCGATGAAGATACACTGCTTATTCCCATCGTCCGTCCGCGTTTGTTAAATAAAAATTTAATTAGCCTATTGCAACTAGGAAATATTTTCCGCGGCGTTAACTATCTTAAGTGCACGCGCGAGTTTATTTGAGATTAACGCGAGGCAAATTGACTCGGCGGCACGAAACGCATATCAAATACTTTGGACACATTATGTGTGTGGCTGCACATTTCAGAGTTACCGCACTGTCCGAGAAAAAATCTTAGTCTGGTATAATAATACTACAATCAATTTTAATTAAATGTAAATGTAAATATAATAAAGATTAATTAAAAGGAATTCGATATTATTCTGTTGCTCGTTCCAGTACAAGATATGTAATTAAGTAAATATCGAGTGGATAAAATACAACTGATTTCTACATTCCAATATTTGCATTTGTTTCACGCGGATGTGTTTTGTTCGGTATAAACTTCGGATAATCAATTTTGTGTCGCAGATTAAATTCTCTATGATCCTAGAAGCGATCTTAATTTATCGACATTTAATTTAGATTCATCGAAAATATATTATACACGGACAATAAATACAATTAGTTGTTGTCCCAAGGATTAATAAAATTTTATGTATGTATTTCGATATACAGTATGTCCGGTGCATTTCGAGTTTCTATTACCTGGCTTTACGTACTTTGATATCTCTTCAATTACGCCCGGGAGACTGTATATTATCGGATCGCAAAGTGGTTTCCAATTCAAATTACAAAAGTGAAACTCAAACAAATGCCACCCACGCGGCATCCTATTAGGAATCGCGTTCTCTTCCTTTTTCCTCTTCCGATGTAAAACCGCCGCTTCTTTAGTATAAACATAAATGAGCGCGCGGGTGGAGTAGCACGAGGAAGGACAGGGACGGAGCAAGGGGGACCGAAAGAGTTATGGGTCGTTAGCGAACTTTAGTGATCCGCGAACGTTTTCGGCCACGTCCAGCACGCGCGCGTGCACGCGATGACGTTTAAGCATCTGGCAATATTGCCGATGTAACGGCAATTCGACTGTACTTTGTGCAGTTAAACAAACTTCCTCAGAAGTTCAAAATTAATGGCGATTGCAGTAATTGCTATTTCAATTCTAAAGACACACTGCAAAATATCACTGTTCAGATTTAATTACAAAATCAGAATTTCCCATAATTTTGTTAGACTATGATTGGCTGTTACAGATTTTACGACAGTTCAGATAAATCGTTACAACGAAACGATAAAAAGAATTATAAAATTCCGTAGCGTCCTACATTCATGCAATAATACGTAGCTGTTTTTATGTGAAAAAGTCTTATTTAATCTAGAAAAAGAATTTTTATGAGCTTTTTTATTAGATAAATAGAGAGATAACTCTTGATCTCTCGTGGGGTTACAAGAACTTCCGCTTACACGAACTTTTTTTATCATATTATGTATCTTTTATGAGTCCTCACTTCGTATTAATAGTTCTGTCCTGAAAAACAGATATTATAGCGGAAAAAAAACAAAACTATTTTAGATTTAAAACATGCGTTTTTCTATTAAATAATGACAATCGAAATCCATAAATAATTTAAAAAAACGCACTTCGGGGTGCTGATAATAAAATTCTTATTTTTAATTTTATTTGCAAGGTGGATAAAGCACGATTATTTATGAACAAATGTGAACGCTCAAATGTCTTGTCGATTTTGTAAAAATTCGCGTTTCGTGGTGTCAGCTTCATATATCTTAAAAATATTACCATTCCGCAATTACTCACAGATGTTTCCCGATCGGTGGGGAAACGTATTTCTTATTCTCAGCTTTTTCGGAACGACGAGATAGCTGAAGCGCAAACCTGCTCACGTGATAGCGTTTTTCATCGCGAATAGTTCCTTACTCTTAAACGCAAGCGGGATATTTCAAAGATGCATCTCGTGCAGTTGTGGCGCGACGTTTCTGCGCTAAAGCACGTTCCAGGCAGTCGTATCAGCACGAAGGACGATATCTATATATTCCTCGCGAAGCAATGAAATTTACAGCGCCGATCTTTCCGGTACCCGGTACCACCCTGGGCGCGCAGGGTGTAGAAACTATGAGCCGAGGCACGCGGTGAATTGTAAAAACGTGATATAGGAAATATTCTACAGGACGAACGTTACACGAATTTAAATAAACGAGACTCATCTTTCGGTTGTATTATACAAATGTCCGCGATAGAGTATTACATTGTAAGACCGGAAATTAATAATGTCGAAGATTATCCCGTTTCGATCGTTCCAAAATATTTTACCTCGCGCGACGTGTGCGTCGCGGTACAACAGTGGACATTAATTGTGACGGAATCGGCCGGAAATTGAAACGCAGCGTGTTGCAGCGGCGCGATGGGAATCATTCATAATTGCGCTACATCGCGTTTATTTATGGGCCATGTAGCGGCAAACGTAGTTTAAACTTTTTCATGCGTCCCGCGTTGCCTCTCAAATCGGAAAATTAACGACGTCGATATTTATTAATGCAACAGCGTTACGCTCACATGGCACGTTATCGCGTAATCTTGAAAATTGTGCATTTTTTATCGCTTTTTGAACAATTTATCGCTGGCATGTAAATCCAACAATAAAATTTCTGCGTTTCAATTAATTTCGATTTCGGATTTCGGCTGACGCATAACGACTCGCTAAATTATTCTCTCTCGCCGGTCGTAATCCCGAACTGCGAAAGATCCTCGGACAAATTTGGCAGTGCAGCAGTCAGCTAAGGAAAATCACCGCGACCCGAACCCGCCGCTGCCGAGGAAATTAATTATCCGATGCGGCACCGACGTCATCGGTCGGAATCGAAGACCGAGTCTTCGTTAGCGCCATTGTGACTGCTATGTGGGTTAATCACTTTGCGAATTTCGCCGCGAGACGTATCTGCAGTCACGTCATCCGTCGTCGTCGACGACGAATTTCGGCCACTAGTTGCTGGCGAAATCCAATTCACGTCTGCCTGTCACGCCCGGCAGTCGGGGGCGTTCGTCGTAATCTTTTTTTTTCCCTCCTCCTCGCCTCGTTCCGGCGTGACGTCGCTCGCCGTGACGAGTTTCACGCGTTTACCCGCTCGCCCGGGCCGTTTCGGTCTCGAAACTTTTCCGTCCCCGTGGACTTCCCGTGAGATCGCGAAACGGGCCAATAAAATCGCTTTAACCCGCAATGGGACCTGCCCGATTCATTCGCCGCTCCGGTGCGGCGCGGTCGATTCGGTTCCGTCAAATTGACCCCGCGAACAGTGTCCGAGCGTGTCTACTTTGAATCGCCCGGCGAGTCCCACCTGGAAACGGACGTCCCACCTGCATACGACCGCCGACCTCGATAATTGCGTTTCTCGTTTGTTCAAGCCAACGTTCGGGCGGCAATAAAAATTGTCCGACATCGCCGGCGGAATTGCGTGCCAGCACACTGCGCGGCGAATATTACCCGTTAACTAAATTGCCACTAGAATCAACTGCCGTCATAGTTTCACTTTTTCACAAGACATCTGTTTTACGTGAATTAATTGATAGCCGAATTAATCGCTGTCTAGAAAAGGTATCGAGTAACGTGTTAAAACTTAAATTCTACTGTCATTAGTTTTCCAGGTAAATATACTTCTCTTGTTGATTTTTTCAGACGATTACCATAAATTATCTCTTTGATATCTTTTCTGAAAGTAGGTCTCAATTACTTTCCAACTGTACTTATTGTTAAAAGAGATTGGAGAGTGCTAAAATCCGGATCGACCCACCCGCTGGCCGGAGATCGAGATAATGAAGGCACCGGATGCAAACGTAACAGAATAAATACTCAAAACAGGCTACAATTCCGTGATCCAAACGTGATTCTCGCGGGGGATACGTTGAGGGAAGTCGGTTCGCCTCACGATCGCCCACGGAAATCCTCACGATCGTGAGAACCGACTTTCCCTCTTTTGTTCATTTCCTTGTTGCTCGAAAGATTCGTTATCGTGCAGCCCGACTTCGACCAAGGGCGTGTCTAATGCCACCGTGCATCGATCCGAGGAGAGCGAAATTGTTTTCCGCCGATCCTTACGTAATGCGACTCCACCCTCTAGACGAGCAGCACGACCGATTTGCATGCTTGCATAACGCGCGCAACTACTGATTTTCGCGGAGACTTTACGAGCTAGCGAGGATTTATCGAACGAACACAATAGAACAGGCACTTTCATTCGAACGTATTTAAAAAGCAAAATAAAAAAAACCTCAAATTGATTAATGTTGCTAATTAATGAGTATTTTTTTTCTACAGCAAAATATTTTTCGTTTGATTGATTGATGTTAAAGCATCACGAGATTTGCGAAAAAGACTACACTCTTGCATCAGCCTCTTGTCAATATTAACTTCGAAGATTAATGCCTTTGACCGAGCCCAGAGAGTTAAACATATGTTTGACAAACAGCTTACCGAGAAGATCTATAGAAGTTTCTAAATTTCTCACAGTTCCGTGTCGCACGTATAATCTCCATACGCGATGAGAAACTTTTCAATATTTTTTTAAACTTGTGATTCCCGCATCACTTTACATATATCCTTAATATTAAATATTCATCAGTTGTTATTTCCACATTTCTATTATTCTTTATTAATTTCATGACTATATAATACTGTTGTTTTGAGGTAAAAAATATCACTGTAACTTTTTTATTTGACAGTAGAAGAGAAGAAAATACCTGTGGTTAATAAACTGTTCATGTCGATGAATAATTTCAAGCTACAGAAATAACACGCATAAAATAAATGCGCTTCCGGCGGTGGATTAAATCGAAGATTAAATCTCCGAATCCGATTTGAAAAACTCATCGATCAACCTCGCGCCGGAAATGCCGAATTTACGATGAAGTCGGAGGACCAATCAACGCCGATAGTGCGAAAATCGTTCGATGAATGTAGGTCAATCTGGAAATAGCGAAACCCACCGATGCAGTCCATTGTCATGCCGATTAACATGCCGACGACCACTTCGGTGTTGGGTGATCTCGAATCACTTCGCTCGAACCGCGTCGCGAACTTTCGTCCTTTCCGTAATAACGCCTCGAGCGAGGAGCGGAGATCCTCGCCGATGTGCTCGGAGAAGCTGTCAATTAATCCCGTAAAATGAGAAAAAAAAAAAAGAGAAGACTCTCGCAGTCTCCATGAGATTGGCAGAGCCTCGCGTTTAATACCCCCTTGCCCTTTCACAGAGAGCACGGCGACACACGTAGACTTAAGCGGTTTAATCTGATTTCTAGATATCGGACATTTTGCTCATTTTCCCTCCGCGAATATTAACAGCGACTGTGTGCTTATCGACGGAAAAACATACGTCGGATGACATTTTCCGCGCATTATTTTCATTCATGCTAATTGCGTTTGCGTTCCTCTTGTACTCTCGCAACGTTATGCAAATGTTTAATTATTCATCGATTTTCTCATGCATAACAAATTTATTCACAATCGATACGAGAGATTACGTTGGGAGAATTATGGGACCGTAGCTTTTAAACATGCTTCTCGCCCATGCAGCGTTTCGCAACGAAATTCCGATCAACTGATTTGGACAACGAGAACGTATGAAAATATCTCGCGGCTGATTCGCATTAAGAGCGGCCAGTTATCGCGTAGCCGTCGTAAGTATGGGCGAATTAATCGGTAGCAAATGAAGTGTATAAGACTGGCTTGTGCTTCGGGCCGACTCCGTCTCTGTCATTTCAACGTCACGTGTCTGAAATACTCCGT
This sequence comes from Tetramorium simillimum, assembly GCA_011636635.1. NCBI lineage: Eukaryota > Metazoa > Arthropoda > Insecta > Hymenoptera > Formicidae > Tetramorium > Tetramorium simillimum. The sequence continues at coordinate 21,359 of VBVQ01000904.1, read as the reverse complement.
CTATATCCGTCACTGCCCGACACCAAGCTTCTCGCATCAAGTATAACAGTCGGGCTTACGTGTGCCCGTACGTATGTTCATACAACCACCAGGGGCGCCTTAATTGGAATACTCAAAACCGCTCTCGGTAAATACCAGCTGGCGTTAACCAAGGTTCAATTAAAGCTTCATTTTTCTCTTTCTCGAAACGGAAATAAAAGATGCGAGTCAATTAAGCTCTCGTAGTCTTTAACCGGTGTTTGCGAGGACGTTTTTCTGATGTGGATCTTGCTCGAGCAAATCTATAAATTTCTTCTCTTAATATGCAATTCGAGCTTTGTAATTTTTCGTTCGCCTCATTTAATTAAAAAGTATTAATAAAATTTCTATTTTTAACGGGTGTAAATCCAACTTCCGAAGACGGCCCTGCGCAACACGGTGCATGACCGATTTCCGCGCGAGATCGTGTGGGTGGATGGATGAAAGGCACAACATACGCCGGTTGTCCTGTTATCGGCTGAGATGCGCCAGAATTCTCGTTATTAATTCCCTAACGGAATCTCTCGTCGCTATAAATAACGAATTCTTCAAACCACGGTAGCACGATCCGGCCAGTTGAACAGATACGCCGCTTCACATGTAGAATAATCGACGAAAAGAACGGATAGACGAGTAAGTACGCGAGCACTTTTAGATTTTGCCATTCTGCTAACTGACGAAAACTTCGCGCGTACGTGCAAAATTTTCTCGTAAAATTTATCTAGATGCGGGCTTGTTGATAAAGAATTTTGATCGCGCAGTCGACAGACATTTTTCTGATTTTCCGCGAAGATAAGATAGTTACGTGTAAGATGTTACGTAATATAATCGCATAGTAAACTCGATTCCGTACTTTAAACGGGTCTTCGTCCAAAGATCTCGGGCGCGCTAGTTATCCGCGTCGGATAAGGATCAACCGAGAAAATTCCGGTAAACACGAGATCCGTTTTATTCCGGTCACATAGTCCTGCTACGTGACTATACGTAAAATGCGCCGAAGAGCCAAAAACGTCACGGAATTTCATCGCGATGATGGGCGCGACTTCTCGAATCGATGCAATCTTCTTTGTGGATATCTCACGTAACCGGATGTTTCGGACAGCTAAATTGAAGTAAGATCGCAATAGATTCAATAGGACGTTTCGAGTGAATGGAGATTAAAGAGTGATGTCGAACCAACGTTATTCCCTGAGGATCCTTTTAAAGCGAGTATCGAAGGCAATTCGTCACTCGAACTCGAACTTTTTCCAAGGCATTTTTATCGTCCACCCGAGACGGCGGCAGTCACCCATGAGATTAACAATCGAATGGACAAACTTTGGAATTAAACTTCGACAGAAAGACTATGAAATTCTGAAGTGCAGGCGCGCGATTGTATCTTGTTAACAGATATCAGATGTCAAAAATTTGCATAAATATTAAATTTTGATAAAAAAAAATCTATTTGCAACACAAGGAAAGATAAATGTTTCAATTTAAAAATCACAGTATCTTTAAATATTCCACGAAGAGAATATTTCCGAGGAACATTTCCAAGTAACAGTACGCATTTATTATTGATACACAAAGGCGTTCATTTGATATACCAATAGATAAGAATGGCCAGGAATGGCTTTGGGTATCTTATGTTTGGAAGAATGATGTCGATGTACCAAAGTATCAAAGGACATAAATTGGAACGGCGTAGTAATAGTGTCTGAAACTCGGAGCGCACGATGCGATCGTAAAATCTGTCAGTGTAACACTGTGACATCGAAAACCAGTTCGGAGTTCAGAAACTTTTATACCCACTCTCACCAAATTTCGGGAAACTCGATATCGCCCAGCCGGATCACTCGCCTCGTACCGAAATGCTGTCGAGGACCTTTCGCGGGAGTAAAAGAAAATTACATTTCCCGTGTATTGAAGGCAAACGTTCCCGCAATTTAATTCGTGAAAAGAGAGCTGTGAACACGGCCCATATTCAATCGCGATATAACATCAAAAACACAGTCGCGACGACGATGCAAACTATTTCCAAAAGTTTCTTGGTAAAAAGTAAAAAAAAAACTTAATAGAAGCGAAATATATTTGTATTCAAGCGGAGACACTCTATATTTTCAACTTTTATCTCCGAATTCTTTCTGCAGTATCCCTCGATCCGCAATTCTCCACTCTAAATCCTCAATTTTCAACTCTGAGTTTCTAACTCCCAAGTCTAAAACTTCAGTTCGCTTTCGTCTGCCATTTCCCGTCACATAATTGTTAGTTTTAATAACAGTTGTCTCGAAATTCGCATTTAGTGTTATCACAAATACAAATGAGTGAAAGTGTTCATAAATTAAGAAACTGTCACGTGAAAGAGCAACTATATATGACGACCAACAGAGATGTAGAGCAGAAGGAGTTACACGGCCGTGCCGGTGTTGCATAATGTCGACGAGACAAGCGGCGCGGACCCATTCGTTATTTCAATTGCTTGACGTCAATCCTGTCGGGAACACGTGCAACTTCCGCAAGCGGCAGATACGGCGGTTTCGGGCGACCCTGTGTGTTCGCGTGTTTCTGCCGAGCTGGCGCTACAAATTCGACGAAAAATTTCGGAAGCATATGTGCGAATGTGTCAATCGTCGGTGTCGGCAACCTCGGCTTCGGTTAAGCTCATTATCTGAGATACCTGCTCCGCCTGTGCTCGGCATTAATAAAGTTCCGGACACACGGGAGAAGGGGGAGAGAAACAGAGAGAGAAAATTGGTACCGCTGGGACACGAACGGGAACATGTTCCGCCTTGCAACGATATACCGGATTACCTCCGCTCCAAATTACGGTTGCGGGTATTATCATCGCGTATGTCGAATTATTACGCTGCTTAATCATGCTAATGTCGCTAACAATAGAGAGATAATTGACGCGTATTTATCGGTAAATTATTTGTATCAAAATAAGATGTAACACTTTTGATAAAGTAATTACTTTTTTTGAAATTTGTAGAATAAACACCATGTATTTATAATTATTATTGCTTAATGTGCAATTATTTATAAAATTATTGAGAATTCTTATACAAAGGATATTCTATTTAAAATAGAATATATTTTTCAACTGTTATTTGCGAGAACTAGAAAGTAAAAATAAGAAAATATACACATCTCTCAATTAAAGAAAAGTAGAATACATAAATCATTTCGAAATAAATATTTCAATATTCTCGCGCTCAAACAAAATTAAAAATATGCAAAAATTATAAACTTTTTAAAAATACGGTAAATATGTACATAATCTATATTCATTTTTAGTGAAGTATTTTCGTTTTATAAAATAAGATAAATTATTTCGCTCCTTACTTCATTACTGAGAACGTTATTAGGAACGTAATTCTTCGAGCGTGTGATTTCCTAATGAGACCGTAACTAACCACATTAGAATGTCATAGAGGCGGGCAGGAATCCTTAGGGAACGTCCTGGATGGACGACGTCACGTTGAATACGTCTCTCGGCGTTATCGTCGACCGACATTTCTCAACACGAACTGACAATTATTTTCGACCGTAGGAACGAGCGAAAAAGTGTAGCCATCCCGCTAATGGCACGTGTGCATGCAAAAGTAAACAAGTAAAAAAAAACGATAATTTATAGCGAAACTAGGTCAATCTGTCATTATAATTCTATACAATTTTTATAATTAATACCGTCGAAAAGATCTCAATTAATTTTTACAAAAGTGCATTATGAAAATTAAACGGCGTTATCGAAGAACGTACTCTACTTTAATGTACCCATGCATAATATTTCATTAAAATTCTCATATTGTTCTTCCTCTGCTTCTCACCACCGACTACTGTACGAGTGTATCGCCGAAAGCTTTCAGCATTGTACTCGCTGCATTATCAAGTCAGTCGACAAATGCACAATCGCGTCGCTCGATTTGCCTCGAATGCATCCGAAGTGCCGCGTCGCGGAGCGTCGCGCGCGATGCCGGTGCAGTTCTTTCCGGACCAGTTGACGCGGTGCACTTGGTGGCGATGCGGCGGTGGATCCAGGAGACGCGATCGTGAAATTTCATCGGTGCAGCGACAAATCGCGCATCGTGCAAATTTCTTTGAAATATCGACCGTAGTCACCTAATGGATAAATGACCGCGCGCGATATAACGTCCTCTAGCACAGCCGTTTATTTTAGATAGCTTTTGCCTAGCTGGTCGTTTACGGTAATGGATCGACTCCACGCCCCGTTTTAATCCACGATGAAGTTACTCGGTGATCGATCAATTATTCTAGAACGAAGAAGGTTTGACTATCGAGCGATTAAGGACCGTATCAACGTCACGTCTTCGTGCCAGAGTGATGCACGTTCCCTTGAGCTCTCGACAATCTTGCTCCGGAAAGTGCATAATGACCTTAATAGTCTTTCTTCGCTCTTGGACGTTCGATAAAAACGTGGCACAATTGCGTCTAACGAAATAAAGTTAATTACATATTTACTTTGGTTAGAAAAATATACGTATAGTATCTTTTTACACGAAGAACCGTTCGAATATGCAAGAAAACGACAACTTAATCTGCGGCAGAAGAAGTCGCTTCATTATTATGTCACGAAACACAGTCTTCGGTATTAGGTCTATGGAAATAATTGAGAAAGAATCGCGGAACACGTTCTCCCAGGGCTTCGCTACGTTAACGAGGCTCCGCGATTTTAAAATCGCGGAGAGAGACAGAGAGAGAGAGAGAGAGAGAGAGAGAGAGAGAGAGAGAGAGAGATGTTTCCATTCCGGGCACGTCAGTCACGAAGCTAGTTTCTGGACGAAGCGGGAACGTCGTTCCTGTCTCTCAGTCTCGACACACGCGAGCGGATCCCTTCGACTGTCTGAGCACGCACGCGACGTATAATCGGGATACGCTCGGTACGTGCGCAGCCCGATGACGGACTTGCAGCCAGCGAGCTGCAGCGATTCCGGGCGGAAAGGACTCGCGCCGCGAAACGGAGGAACAAAAGTACAAAGCCACGTGCCGGGAATGAAAGGAGCGGAAGTGCACCGCTTCCACTTCGGAAGGTCCGAGAGCGGAGCCATAATTCGAGTGTAGCGGACGGATCCTTTATTCCGCGATAATCTTTAGTTGGCATGCCCATTGTGTCGATGCACACAGCCGCCCGTGTCATTTAATAGTGGTCTCGCCATTGTTTCCGAACGGTGCTAATGATATAATCGCGATTGACAATTCGATTCGCCGAAGAGTCGATTGGGTTTCTATTTTACATACATCGTATTACCATAGAAATCAATTTCAGGTCTTATCGACGATATTAATTATGGAAATTATAATTCACGATTTTGGTCGACAGAACAATATTATGCTAATATTATGCGCTAGAACAATGTTATACCAACTATTAGAATTAAATGATTATAATTGTTATTTGCGTAAAGGGCAACATATGAAATGCATTAGATGCAATAATCAAAATAGTCTTTGTTAAGTAAGCGTGTCTTTAATGATGTTTTGGATGCTGCGCAATATTATTCGACCGTATTTCGCAGTATGAAAAGAAGTAGTAATAATTTTAGGTCGTGCATAGAGAGTCGATCGTTTTTTCCAGCTCGGTGGTCCACTGTGTGTCGCGTTTAGGTGCAACGCAAGTTAGGTGCTGAATCTCAATAACTGTGATTTCTTCGAGCGACGTTTTCCTGGAAACGCGACGCTCGTTGCAGGGCAACAGGTATTTAAATTAGCCCGCTGCCTCTCAACGAGACGAATGACGACGACGTTCGCGAGCGAACCGGAGGAAAAGTAAATGCGAAGAACTTCGAGAAACGAGGAACGAAGAGGACGCTTCTCTCGATTGGCAATCGATACGTACGTGACCGGCTTTCGAAGAAGAGCGACAACGAAACAACGCTCTCTCTCTCTCTCGTGGCTACCATACTGTATTCCAGGTGGATCGCGTTGATTCGGTCAAACTGTAGAGACGTGCCGCAGAATAAACTCGCAAATTCGTCCACTCGTAATTATATTTGCCAGTACAGATAATTGAAATAAAATATTGTGCTCGTTTGATTGAACGAGAACAGCTTACTGAGAGAAGTTGTTTTTTTTTCCCCCGTAAAATATTGTGTTTGCGTTTAGAATGAAAGAGTACTAATGAAGTGGACTTTATCTGAACGGAATTGTCATATAATAAAGCTTTAATTGATAAAACTGAGATTCTTGGTTAAATTGCGCAAGCTGCCGCGATCTTTTTACCTGCGTCTTTCAGCGAGTCAACATGTCGCGCTATAAACTGAGATCCCGAAACAAAACGTGAGTATTCTAATTATAATTCTCAATTTTGGTTTTCGTGTGTTATTTTAAGAAAATGTGTTCTAAAGATGGGTTAGGAAGAGTGCCGTTGCAAATTGCGAGTTAAATTTATCTATTGCTAAATTTAAAGATGTTACATTTTTCAAATATATACCATTAATCATAATCCCATCTTGTGGAATTAATTAATTGTGCAATCAACTATGCCCTTGAATTTATGAAAAATGGCTTATCGCCTAATGCAATTTACCACTATTTCATCACTACTAATCGGTTTTGTTGTGTAATAATTTGCATAACAAATTTATAGCCTTCTTCACGAGGCAAAAAATCTTCGCAAAGTCGTTCGCATTACGATGGGTAAACCGTAAATTTAACAAGAGCGTTGGAAACTTTAAAGCAGCGCACTGAACATCTTTCGAAAGCGCGACTCACAGAACGGCGAACTTTAATTACTGTAGGTTATTAGTCTTCCGCATCCGTAGGTATATCCGCAATATCGAGAGGTAAAGAGCTGCAAGTTTGATGATTTATAGACATGCCAAGTCTCGAAAAAGACCCGGCAATCGGGAAAGTGGAGCAAGACGACAAAAATATATTGTCCGGAAATGTCACCATTCACAAGTATTACATAAAAAAAAAAAAAAATGCAAAATAGTCAAAGAGTCAGAACGCACAAAATCGGAAAAATAGCACCATTGCTTTGAAAATGTGTTATTCATGAATTCATATATCCCTATTTTTCCTGCATTTCTCCCTGTATTTTCCAGATATTATTTCATTCCTCTTATTTCGCTATTGTGATTTCTCAAGATTTGAGACATATGGAGCAGATATTTCGAAAAAGAACGTCTTCGGGCAGTGACAGTTCGGGGGCAATAAATATTCACTGTATAAAATAGTTTCGTCAGATTTACATAGAATATAAACCGTAATATTTCTATACAATCTTATCGAAAAATTTAAAACCCATAAAAGAATTAAATACGACTGAGTTACTAAAATATATACTTCATTACAAATACTCCTTCAAGGATATTATCTTAAATACCTTTTCCCCCTTATCTCAGCCGATAGATTTCTCTCGGAGATTTTCTCGACGGAACTTCCTCCGTTCATCGATTCTACTGTGACCTGAAATTACAGACGGTTGACCCGCGCTACGATTGATAGAGATGATTTCACCGCACGCGAAATATGTTATTTTCACGGAACGGCTCGTTCTACACTGACAGCAAGTATCATAAATTAAAATTGGTATTCGTGGAGTGCGCAAATTAAATCATTCCGCGATTCGCGACGTACTCTGGAAAGGGCGGTATTGCATTCGGCGAGAGAAATATCGGGAGAAATAATGAAACATTCTTTATTTTCCTCCCACAGCTCATGGAATAAAATTATTTTCTCGCATTCGCTTCCGCGCAGAGGATAAATCAAGCAAATCTTTGCTACATTCAACTATAAATCAATTTTTTCGCGCTGAAATACTACTAACATTCATTGGATTATTAAGTGTGTGATTATGATATGGATTAAAATGATATTAAATAAATATATTGCTGGAGAAATATTTCATTTCTCACGGTATAAATTCTGAAGTTATTTGCCTCGTTGGATTTATGGTATTTATATTCATATTATGTAATAATGGTCAATTACTGACAATTTATTTTCCAGACTTGAAACACAAGTACTATTAATGAAAATTATATTATCGCGCGTTATATATTAAATTTCACTGTAAAATGAATGTGAAACGATTGCTAATTAACATTGTTACATTAAATTTGATATTATCTTTATGTTGTTTTAATTCAACGTGAATTTCCGCGAGAAATTCAAATTGCAATAAACAGATTTTAATATCTCTATTAACTATCCGTAAGACTTCCTGAAAATTAGATACAGCCTAGATATGCTTACACGCTATTTCGCTCCTTTGGATTAGTCGCCTAACCTGTGCGAGACCCAATGGACTATGTAGGTCGACCGTAAAAGGAAACTCGCGGGAAAACGAGCCCGTAAAATCTTGCGTTGTAACTTTGAAGCGCGCGTGCACCCATGAATTATAACAGAGCGAGCGGAGTTAAGGACATTCGAGAGAGAAAGAGAGATAGAGACTCACAACGTTTTTAATAGCCTTTACAATGAGGGGCGATTACACGGCCGTGATTAAACAGTGAAACGACCGGATAAAATATTTACGGAACTGGAGCGGAGTCGGATTTCGCGTGCATAACTCCGGATAGAGATCGGCGAGTACGTACGAAAACTGCGGAAACACGACACGGACTATCTATCTTTCCCGGTAGATATTACCAAGCTGTCTATGCGCGCAGCGGAGATGCATTTTTCCTCGGCTTTGTGAGCGCTCTACAATGCGCCGCGGCGGAGTAAAGCGCTACAATAATTCTCCGCCCGACTGCGAGCAGTATGCCTTCTTATCTGCTTTGTAAGATGAATGTATTGGATTTGTCGCGGCATTATCTACGGACTGCCATAAGAATTATGACAGATAATAACGAAGTGGATGATTTCTCGATTAAGATTAAACCCCAATTCCAATCCTTTTATCTACTCGAGTCTCGCTTGGTAAAATGTACGTGGGACATCACTTGGAAAGTTGAAGAATGTCAATACGAAAATCGTTCTACGTTATACATAAATTCACATATATTGACTTTGTTTAACCTAATTATCGCTTCTGAAGTTTTAATAGTTGAAAGAATGCTTTATAATTTCGATGTAAAATTAGAAAGCATTAATATAACGAGGCTTCTTTTATTTGTGCGTATTTTTCTTGAACAATTTCTACATGAAAGCGCCGTTTCATCAAGAGGATAGCCACCATCCATCCTTTCCAGTAAAAAACAACTCGTTGGACATTTTCGAGAAAAGGAAATCACAGTCCACAAAGTAGAGAAGCGGAAATCACGTAAACTAGGATTGCAAACATTTACTCAAAGAGTTCGGACTTAGTAAAGTTCTCGTACTTCAATTCAAAAACTATTTCTTTGAGATGATAAAGTTTTATAATAAATATATATTTTTTTGCTTAAAAAAAATTCTTCTATTTTACTGAATAAATTTACTAATCATATTTATAAATTAGCATCAATTTAACGTTTAACGAATTTTTACGTTAAATAAACGTGAGAGGACCATTAAATCGTACCATTAATAATAACACTGCAAAGTAAAAAAAAAAACGTTAAAAATTCAACGATTGCCCCGCGAGCGGACAAAGGCGCGTTAAAAATACATTTCGAGCGAACGCATTTCGAGGTGTAATCAGGCGAACGCGCGTAGAAAATGCGCGCGGGGGAAAATTTAATTATCGCCATTTCGTCGCTTTACGTGTGTCGGCCTCTGGCATTAGCCATTCACTTTTTATTATGTATAATGTTTGTCACGTTCGAACGAGCACACATACAAGTTTCACGTTAATTTCTCGCTGATATCATCTCGCAAAAACACTTGCATCCGCAGCGCAGCCACGAAAATCATAAACGCACTATGTGCAATCGATATGATCATAGGTATAAAATAATTTAACACAGTGCAGCCGGCAAAACTAATGATTGTATTTTATAGACTAAAGAAAAATTAAATTTTTTAAAATAATGTAAATTTTTTATGACAAAATACGATTTCGATTTTTTAAATTCGATAAAAAAAAAGTTTAAAAATTTCATAATTGATCGTTTACGTAAAATCACAATTGCATTTGTTTACGGTAATTTCTACTTCGATGATTTATAAATTTCAATTATTTTAAGTTACGAAATATTTGGTATATAATTTCTTATACACTTATTTATCACAAAAATTCAAGTGGATTCACGTTAAATTAAAGCCAATTTAATATACAAATATAACTAATAAATTTAAAAATAAAATAAACAAAAGATTAAATATTTTATCGGCTGAAACCATTTAAACATAGTTCTCAATTGCAATTAAATAATGGCGAGCGAAAATATGATATGCAAGCATTAAAATGTTTCATAGCAGAAACTGAACTCGAAATTCTTTGTACAGAGATTTAAAAAAGTATAGAAATGTTTGATGGGCACAAATGAAAATTAATGGATAATAAATTTTTATTTTCGCACAAAGCACACAATACGCACGATAACACACGCGGAATGTTCGTAAACAGAAAATTAAAAAAATCAGCTAGACTCGATGAGCGAATACGATCGCAATAAACATCGCGAGCTGCCGCGGTGGGCTTTAATCAACGCGGGTAATTAATCCTACACGAATTGCAAGCGAGGCACGTCGACTACATCGGCAGCTTTAATTGGGTTGAGGGATCATCGAGCGATTCCTCGCACTTGACGGCCCTTAGATATCAATCGAGAAGTTTCTTAATAGCCGAGAGATCCGACTCGAGATGCCGCACAAGAAATCAACTTATTTACACCTTCGCCGCGTTATTAAAGTTTCATAAAAAGTTCATCGGTGTTATCGATCCTCTTGTAACAACCGACACTCTCGTCTTCCCTATCAAGTTGAACAGTCTCAAAGCTTACTCGAGGTAAACGAGCTTTTACGCGACGTTCCAAATCCCATTGAATACAAAATCAAAGTGTACTTTTATAATGTTTATAAACTTACAAAAGTTTTCTTGCCGGAAATATAGCATTTCAATAATATTTATTATACAGGCACATATTTTTGTTAAAAATGTATAATAAATTTAAAGTTTTCAATGTTGCCTAATGGTATTGTCTAAAATTTGTGAGTTTATATAAGCATATTTATATGCATATCGATTTGTTGTTTATTATTGATATTATCACTCAGATATCTTTCGATTTTCTTGTATGCAAATATTAAAATTTGCTTATTAATATCAGTTGATTCCTACAGTATATACAAATAGTATCAACTGAAAAAAATCAAAATATAAAATTAGAATAATAAAAATTAATTTGAACAAGAAAAATTAATTACAGTTACTTAGTAATTCCAGTTATAAGCCTAAATTTTATGGGATATATTATTTTATATTTAATTACTAATTTTAATCACGTATAATAAAAATAACTGTAGTTTTAATACTTTAATGAAATTTTCCGACTGTAAGTCTCCAGAACACATATATGGACTTATGTACGTTGTACTTAAGCTTTTAGGGACATAAATTTGTAAAAATGCGTAAATGTCAGATTGCATCATGTAACACAAAACATAATGCGCCATCCGGTTCGCCATTAGTGCTCTTAAGCTTATATCTTAATGTATTTACGCGCTAGAAAAGCTGTGATAAAACAGCATAGTGCGGCAGAATTCTCTAGTACTCGTATACCATTTTGTTCAATGTAATCTTAACATTTATCATTGCGGATTTTAGGCGCTTATGCACATTGAGATGTGATTAAATTTTACCTTCTGATTATTATTACCATAATGAATATAATTTTATATTATCTACATATAAAGTGCACATCGTCTACCATCCTTCAATTCCAGATAGCATTCGAAATGATAATAAAATTTGCTTAATTCAGAAATCTAATTCAGGGCTTCTCCACGGTGTTCAGAATAATTTCGCGGAATTTCTCTGTACACGCAATTCACGGCTCTTCCCATTAACCCAACCACGAAGGTTTAGTACAAATAATGTGTAAGGGTTATTTGTCGAAAGCAAATATACGCTACAGAATTTCTATTACTCTAATTATAACGATGAAGCCAAATATAATAATCCTCTCGCGCACAAGTGAAAAGTCTCAATGAACTCATCTACCGAGATGCTCTATGTATTCGTAATGTTTCTTGAAAATTTAAATCCCTACAGCTTGAAATTTCTTTTAGAGTAGACGTAAGTACTATGTGAAAGACAGGGATAAATTAAGCTATTCAGAGCCTTCGAAAACAAACTGATTGACGTCGTCCAAGTTGCGATGTAAAGATCATTTTTAAGAAAGTTTAAAAAAATTTCGACGGAAGCGCTAGATACCATTATTCTTAACAACTAATATAATTCAAGAAGATAAAGAGGAGCGTTTACATCTTGAATTTTGAACGAGCGATCTGCCTGATTCTATCTGCGGTGATTCGCTATTATCGGAGCGGCAAAACGATTTTTAGATTTGTTGCTCGTCGACAAGGGCGATGATTGATGACGAGAATATTCTGCGAACGGCAAATCGAACAAGTCTGAAGACTTTTTCTCGGCGGAGGAAACTTCCAAACTTCGCCTTGTATCCGCGGCAGAACCTGGAGCAATCGGACCGTTCGCGCCGATGCGATTTGCAATTCAAAGCGAAAAGTAAGATTTTCCGACGCACACCGGCACGACGCGCGGCGGACTGGCACATGCCGGCCGCGTTTCAGAATTTAACATTGATAACTCACGACCGAATTAATCGCTGCATATTAATGAGGTGCAAACTCACGCGGCGTTAATGTCACGATCATAATGTCGACCGTGTGAAATCGCCGACTCGAAAGGTTGGCGCTTTAGAAAGCACGGTGCTGCTTTCTTTTATTCTCGGTTCGACGTTGATTTGCAATTCAAAATTTTCCACGAAAGAAGGACAATTAACATTTCATTTCACGGAGGCGAGCTCGTTGGAAGTCCTAACGTGGAAACATACGAAGCTAATTTGTATAATTATTTCACAGTCATTCAATCATTTATGTTAAAGAATATCTATCGATCTGCGAAAATCAATTATAATTAATGTTAATAAGCGATGCCCTACAAATTTCCACGCAAAACATCCAATTTAGAGCGCGCGAAAATGCATCATGTCATATTGCGAAATGACGTTTTCTACATAATTACATAATTTTGCATTCGTATTAACATATGAAACAGTACGCTGACTAACAAGTTTGTCATTTTCATGAGACGTAAAATCGCGTGATTATTTCTTCACTGTGTGGCGAAATTCGAATTTGTGAATTAAATGATTGATGACTGGGAAATCCACGATACGATCGATGATCTTTATTCATACCCGTAATTTTTTTTTCCACTCCCATCCTTCCTTCGCGATTTATCAAGGCGTAAAGCTACGCTAAGCGGAAAAAAACCCCCTGTTACACAATATTCAATTTTATGGAGCTTTATATTTTATTCGAGCAAAAAATTTCCACAGAAAGGCCGTTTTGCGTACGAGAGTTTAAGTGCTCTATTGGCCAAGGGTTAAAGTGCATTAGATGATAAAGCGTTAAGGTGTGTCGGCTAAATGTAGAATATAACAACCGCAACGTTACGGGTTACGGTATGGCATTACGTTATTGCAATATTACGGGCGTATAGGTTCGTTCCATTAGCGTACTTGTAATCCGGCAATTTCACAATTTCACATTATAATTTGAGGTAGTTATTCGCACGCGAAATGACACGGCAGAATTAACAACAACGCTCGCCTTCGGAGTAAGAGCGTGCGTTCGCATACGGGAGATGGGGATAAAATGCAGTGACCGCCGCCCATTACACGAGCGTGTAAAAGAATAGAGGGATCGGCGAGAAGACATAATTCATCGTAAACATTGCACCGGGTCGCTACAATGATGTGTACCGAGCGTAATGATAAATAATTACAATAATGAAAATGAATGGTTGTTTGCAAGCTCCGAAATATAATGCAGCTATAAAACCAGCCCAATTGATATCTCTCGAAATGATGGCTATTAATATTCTGAACCGTAAGTATATGTTACGTATAAAATAATGAGATGTAACAGGGTTTTCCTTCGCTAATAAAAACTCAAGTGCGAATTATAATTATGAATTGTATGAATTAAAATGTTCAGATAAAGTGTAAGAAGAAGTATAAAATATAAAATTTATGACGAATTATTATCTTATTTTTAATTGGTTTTTGCAAGCTGGATAAAAACAATTATGGACAAACATGAACAAATTATGGCCAATTAAATGCTGTATCAATTTTGTAAAAATTCGCATTTCAGAATACTAACTTCACAGACCTTGAAAAATGAGTTCTTTTGCGTAAATTAATACAAACGTTGATTATCGCGCTTTTCCTCGTGAAATAAGGATGGCATTGCATTCCCTTGGGTGCGAGAATTCGCGGTGTGAATGGAATGCGGCGTATTCACTCGCCAGAAAATGCAATTTCAGAATCGCAAACGGCATATCCTAATGTAAAACCACGGTGGTCCCGCTTGTGATTCACAAAGTCGCCGAAAATTACGCTTCTTCAAATCCCGCCCTCTTTTAGGCAGCGAACGCCGTAATTGTTTTTTATGCGCCATTATGCCCTCGTAACGTCGTTATCTACAGAGCGCGATACGCCCTGTTATTTCCTTCATACAGAAAGAAGTGCCCGGGCGCGGAGTAATACCCCATGAGTAATTACGAAATTTGCATTCTTCCATTTGCACGGGCGAGAATCGCATCGTCATGCAAAACGAATAAATGAAAAATAGAATTCGTATGATGTAATCAAGAAGGACATTATTCTCTTTCGCATTTAGCACTAACGATATGCGTGGCAAATACACTTTGAAATTAAAATCTCATTCAATCCTTCCTCGCATTTTTAAAAATCAAGAGTGATTTGCAAAATACAGTTAATTTTTAAAAACCCAAGTAATTAACGTCCAAGTTGGAAAGCTATGGACAAAAAGGATGACATTGGAATAAATTATCTGTTAATGACTTTGGCTCGATTAAGAAATTCTGAATTAAAGGTCTGGCAATCGTCCCGAGACGATTCTACATGAGCTCGGCACTTGTCGTTGTTCTTCTCGCGCTCGTCATTCTTCTATTTCTTCTTTCTAGATTTTAGATTCTCGTAAAACACGTCGCAGACGTGCGTGTTCGCACTGCTAGTGTCGTTAATGTCGCTCCAAAGGTGAGTAAATACTTTCGATTCTTGGCGATACTTCCCGCCCGATAAATTCGCGCGCTCTCAAGGGTGATAAGCCAGCACGTAGAGTAACTTTGTCAATCTGTCGACGTCCTTTACGATATTCGCTGAATGAAGATCTCTCACCGCGGCGATTCGCTGGGCACGTCGCGCGCGCGTCCGTCTTATCGTCACCCCGAGAATTATAATATGGCGACGAAGGGGAATTAATTCGGTTTAAAGTTCCGGAAGTGAAGTCGACGCGCGGCCCTCGCGATAACAGTGACGTGACGTTTAAATTAATCTGACTTCACGCTCCGGCTGAAAAAAAAAACCCGGTAATTGAATTGGTGCAGTTGTTACGTCGCCCCCTCGACTCGTACCGTCTAAATAACGAATGGCTTTATCGGCTCTTTCAACTTCAATAAACAACCTCGTTTCTTCGCCGATCCGTGGCGAAAGTTTAATAATGAAACTTTGAATATTGCACCTTCAAGGAATGAAGATAATATAGGCGTTACGGAATAAAGGAAAGCACGTTTTACACATCGCGAGCTGCAGCGCCAGCAATACCGAACTCCGAGGCGGAGAAATTTCAGGAAGAAAAGAGAAAGAAAGCTCGGGTGGCGGAACAATGGAACAATGGATGGAACGTGCTAATTCCGCGAATGTTTCGAGATCACTAATAACGTCCCCAAGTAGGGGCAACAAATTCTGAAAGGGAAAAAGAAATGTTAAAAACAGCGTATTGAAAAGCTGCGCACGTTTGAAAAGTTATAAAAAAAACCCAAGAAAGAGAGAGAGAGAGAGAGAAGTATAGTTCGAATTGGAGCACAATACATGTTCCTCTGTGGCGATCGTAAAAGTAACAAAATATCGAGCTATCAAGTTACTTCGAAAAAAAAAAAGAATTTGTGGAAAAATGCGATGGGACGTGCAGTGGCTCCTCATACGCTCGAATGTAAGGCGAATGTTACTTGCAGACGAGAGAACGCGTTATAAAACGGGGGAGGGTTTTCCGTACACGGGGTCCGCTTCTGCGCCAAGCAATCTCCGCAAGACCGTGTCGTAATCGATACGCTATTGTCATTCCATCCACGTTCGTTCTTACGAAAAAAATTCCCGACTCGCAATAGAGAATGCGAACGTACATATACGCGAGGAGAGACGCTCGTGGGCGAGATGTACCCAGAAGGATTTGCAGTACGTAATACGGGGGGGCTTGTTCAAATATTCCTCCGATGTGTCTGATACGTCTGCGACACCTCCAAGCTTCGCGGGCAGATGCACGCGCGTAGATCCGTCGCATGATTCACGCGGCTCATGCGTGGCGGTACGGCCGACGCGCGCTTTCCAACAAGCACGGCCGCTATTTGGCAGGCCTTTCTATTGGCAATAGGGAGATAAGGGGTGTGTAAGCTCCTGTGACAGGCCCCGCCTCGAAATCCAATTTCGAGCTTTGGGTTCTGCCTCCGACTCTATTTTCGCTTGTCGCTCTAGAGAGCGACCGTCTCTAGAGCTCCTACGGTATGCGCATACTTCCACCCTAAATTTTTGCCGACATGTCTACAACGCTCAACGCTCGGCGCTCTCAGCGTTCCTCAGTCGAGACTTTTGCGCTTTCTATTATGCAGATTGCACAGTATGTCTCTGCATTAATCCGACTTTATTAAATCTGGGTCACACGCTTCAAATTTCTCTTCTTTTTTTTTTAATGGAGAAAAAAAATCTGTCGAGTTCCATCATATCGCGTTACAGTTTTAGCGAGCGTTGTTTCAGTCGTGATATCTCCTGACATATTTATCACGACTTTCTTTAGCCAAAGCTTTGGAAATTGTAGCTTTCGTATCGTATTGAGCGATTACCTTTAACCTTTTCAAAGATGAATAAGATCAACGTTCGTTGTAAAGAAATTAAGGATAGTCGGTTAAACATACTTCACGATATCAAGTATGTGCTTCAAAGGTTGCAGAAGAAGCAGCTGTGCGCGATATTCGAACGAAAAATACAGTCGACTTCGCCAATAAATATCTAACATTTTCCAATATGACCCGCATGGTCGGTGGCAAGGAAGCGATCGGGAAGGATAACAGCGAATCGAAGTAATTCCGAGTTGCCTGTTCGAGCGAGCGAGAAAATAATGTTATCGCCGACCATTGTCGTTATCATTATTTTCGCTATTCCATGATTGGATTTCGTTATGCAAGAAGCCAGACCGATATTGTAAAGGGAGTTAGCGACAAAGGTGCTCTTGAAGGAATTGAACGTAAAAAAAATAGTGACGAAGGTGGTGGTAAAGCTACATTTTTACTGAGGAAAAAGAGGGGCGGTTTAAACTGATCGAATCTTGAAAACTCTTTTCACCAGCGAGCGATATAAAGTTTCGCAAAAATTCCCACGCGATTTGCTAATAAATTCTTCCCTTTCTGTCGAAGCAAAATGTTGTATCAGCACGAACGAATCAATCTCTCGCGATGATTACGCGTGATAATTATGACACGTAGGAAGATAATTATATCTCGTGCAATCTGACGCGACGCACGTGCTCGCGTCTTCGCTAACGAGCGATTTCATAATACTGCGCTTCGTTAATATTCGACTGCTCGCGTGTTTTTTTAAGACATAATGCCGCGCGTTCACGCCAAAGAGACGTGCCTTTATATGGCACGAGCCACTTTTACCTCCCCATGCAATCATCGCACCGGCTTAATGCGCCGGATATTCCTTTCAACGTCTCTATCGCGAGCTGACATCGCGACCGTCATAGAAGCGGGGGAACGTATTATGACTTTTTGACACTGATACTAATGATTTCTGACAGCGCCTAACGGAAGCATAAATAAAAGAGACACGCTGTTTTAAAGAGCGTGTGCGTTCTTTCGTTTTAGAAAAATCAATTACGAATTGAAAAAATAAAAAAAAACGTTAAGCGAAATCGGTTGTGTAATTCTTGATAAATATTTTTGAAAAATTACCCGGGACAGTTCTCTTTGCGGCACTTTAGCAACGAATGTTTGCTCGTCCAATGGTAGTATTGTGTATGAACGAAGCTTAATTCTTCTCGCGTGAAAGTCGCGACAGAGGCGTGAAAGAGTGCAGCTGTTTGCCGTGTCACGCTAATGCGCGCGGTAGGTAGAATCAGATAAAAACCGGTTAATCCATCTTGTGTCGCGCTCGTTTGTTACAAGCGTTAAATTACAAGATTTACGACAGCGCCGGGTGCATTGATTACGATAAGTTACTTAAATCGACGACTTAAGTTTCTGCTGACTCAGATTCAATCTGGACGAGAGCTGCGTAATTATAGAAACAGACCGTCCTATTATATCAGCATTATATTATCATGCACGAAGAATATACGTTTCACTTATCACATAAAAGATTCGCTCGGTTAAATGTGGAATGTAATATCGTGAGCAAATTCTGCAAATCATCCCGCATTAAGTTGTAACTGTATAACAAACTGAGTGAGATTTTTCGTAAATAAACTGAATTTCCTCATGAAATGTTTTGAACAGAGTATTCGATATTTCTCTGTTAATATCCCCTTTGACAAATTTGGAACGCATTATTATTGAACGGAAATTCGATCGAAAGCCATTAATAGTTACGGCTTTTTGATATTTAATGAAATATCGAAACATTGATAATTAAATCTCAAATTAAATCTCTTCGTCACATTTTACATTATTTTAATTCGTAATTAGATTTTATTTAAAATCTACAGAAAGAAAAAATTGAATTTTACGTTTGTCCAATAATTTATAATTTTAAAAAATTAAATATATCTAAAATCTGTATTACCTAACATAATTCATGTTTCTTGCAGTTATATTTACTTTTATTTATTACGGATTCACGCGAGTGCATTTAAACCGGCTTTATCAATGTATGAGCGCATGTGTATGAGCGTACTTATACGAAACGTCGCTAATAAATTGCAAATATTAGATAGAATTTTATGTCACAAGAGCACTCGTGGTGTTGCTAATTAGAATTGATAACGAGTCGCGTAAAATGAATGGTGCAAATAGGTTTTCCGAACTTCCGCGCTAACGCGAGTGGCATTATGTATGCGCTGGACGATAGAATTTTTAAAACGGTCTCGGTTTTTTTTTCATCGTTTTTTTAAGGTCGGCGAATACGATCCGCCTTACCGTTACGCAGCAAATTTACATATCTAAATTCGCATAAATTTTCTTTCAAAGAAGAGCAATTACGAAAGATAATTGTTGATGTACTCACTTTTGCGAAGTCGATTTTTAGTGTGCAGCAGCCGGAGTATATGTCTGCCCCATGTAGCGTTTCCTTTGCTCTGGTTGCTGATTCCACCGTGTCAAACGTG
Source organism: Tetramorium simillimum (assembly GCA_011636635.1). Classification (NCBI taxonomy): domain Eukaryota; kingdom Metazoa; phylum Arthropoda; class Insecta; order Hymenoptera; family Formicidae; genus Tetramorium; species Tetramorium simillimum. The sequence continues at coordinate 1,880 of VBVQ01000904.1, read as the reverse complement.
ATGATCAGAACTATTAGTTAAGGATATATAGCAACTTATTTTTTGCAAAAAAAATATATATAAATTTTAAAATTAATGCGGGTGTAAACAAATTCGATACTTACAAAAATTCGGTAATAAAGTTTGATAAGTTATAATTATTTCGTCTTCATTTACGTAATAACCAGTTGACAATTAAATTAAAATTACTTCCCCTCGTTTAAATGTATGTCTTCAATAAATATTATATATAAAACGAATTAAAAAGATATAACAAAAATATTTTCAAATAAAATTACTATATAAATTAAATTATGTAAAGTGTAACATTCACCAAGTTTTACGTAAAATGCGATAAAACGTAACGTTCCGACAAGACGGAAATCTCATGGAGTTCAGTGCGGCATTACAATGTTGTTTTCCCGCAAAGTGGCCGTCGCGTAGTATAAATCCGACATGACATAAAGTTCTAACGAATTTATAGTCACACGGGATGCGAGTTGACTATTATTTGGATCGTAATAGTCCGGAATATATCCCACTAGGCGGAGATTCACCGAAAATACGGCGTACTACTCCCGAGATAAAGCTCAAAACCCGTTAAACGTATTCGCGTATGGAATACGCGGAAGAGTTCGCGACAAAAAAATCGTGAGCCTTCCCGTCAGCCCGAATCCCCGTTATAAATCTTCATTAGGCCATAATGGCAGTGCATGTCTTGACAAAGTTTCCCCGGCTCGAGAAAGCGTGTCAGACGGAGAGTTGATCCCGCGGGCTTCGGAGTTCGCCAAAGGTGACCCTTGACTCGCGTGTTCAACGCGCTGTTACCCTGAAGTTTAACGTGTAAATCAAATTTGCGTGAAAACGCGACGGTTTTTTTATTCGCGTAAAATAAACCGTTCCCCGGCAGCATTGTTCGAGTACGGCTGAACTCAACGACGTCCCTTGCATTTTTAAATCGAACTCTTTGCTGCTTGTCAAAATTTCAATGGCGAATTTTTCAATAAATAAATATTAATTGCATTTTTAATCGAATTTCCAGTGAAATATAAGATGACGGAGATAATTAATCGATTTTAAAAATTGACGATTTCCGGTAATCTGAGTCTTAATAATAATGAATTTGTTAATTCTTTATATACACCGCGGAACATCTGCAGTCGTAAAACAGTATTACGCTTGGCAAACAGAACATTAGCGGTATATTTCTCGGTAATTTACTGCGTCGGTAGCGCGAGCGCAACTGAATTTAAAGTGTTAATTTACGCAATTGAGAATTATACAGTGTCTTCCGAGAATCGTTAACGCAAACCAACGAAATTGCTGGCTGGCGATCGCCAACGCACACCCACATATATGTATACACGTAATAAAAGCACCACTAGTATTGGACTGCATTGAAAAGGATATTCAACCATAGCCTGCACGCCGTTTTTCTTAAAGATTACGATGCGCTGAACCTGCCCGCTGGGTGCACTGATCGTGTGCAACACTTCCTGCAACAGAAAAGAGGAATGCACTTTAACAGATGTGTGCGAGGATATTTTAGGAGAACATTTTCACACTTTGTTGATTTAGGCGATGGTGCATCGCATTTCGGGGAATTCTCCAAAGGCAGCTTAAAAGCTGAGAAATGGAGATTGATCTTTAATTAAACGCATCTCGAGTTTCAAATTAAGAAATTAAGAAGAAAAATATTACATGCAATGCACATTATCGATCTAAAAGAACAAAATATTTCATATTTTCGTCAATGCATACGTGTTTTTCATGTATATGAAACCTGTATTATTTTACAAAATAAAGAGATTAGTGCTTCCGCAAAATGCAAGAAAATCTTGATCTTGTCTTGTCTTGTCTTGAAAATCAAGACAATATCAAGATTTGATCTATAATAAAAC
>VBVQ01000903.1:13629-44141 GCA_011636635.1 Tetramorium simillimum | reverse complement strand
ATATATACATATATATAAATATGTATATATAATATATATAATGTCATTTTTCTACATTGATGTACATCAATTTTGTAATAAAGACTTGAAATTATTCATACTAGTAAATTTAATATATCTACAAGCTAAAACTTATTTTCGCATATCGTATTTGTTTTCACGTGAAATTGTTATTAAAAAATTTAATTATGTGTGAAATATCATTTTTTGCTTTTGCATTAAATTACACAACACCCAAATTATTTTCAAGCCGAATTAATTACGCAAATTCATTTAGAAACACAAGTTTAATCTGTTTTTCCGTTTTCATTGAATGTCAGTATTACGGTTCAACGGTGTATGCATCGCACTTTATAATAATAATACGATAATTGTACGTACAAAGCAACACATCAATCCTTTTAATACAGATCAGCCGACCAATCGCATTTTATAACATAATTCGACGATTTTTTTCTTTTGTACGACTTTAAATGGAAATAATGAGCGGACTGCGTAATAAAGAAATTTTAATAGAGACAACTGATGTTACTATATGCTTAAATTAATTTCACTCGTTAGGACAAGAAAAAAGATTCGAAATCAAACAATGTGACGATAGGACAAGTGGACGTGATCGCCCACTCAACACCTTCCTCTGTAGAAGCCGAAAGCTAATTACGAAATTCTGTGGCCTCTGATGATACCCCATAGCCGTTGTTCGACGAGAGAGATCGCCAGAATAGCAGTTGATCCAAACACAATTACCTCAGCGACATCCTTCATATACAGACGACGTTAATTAACGAGAGTAACAAGAATAATGAAGAGCATACTATACAGATCATTTCAATTACGAATATTACCTCGTCCACGTATATAAAATGAATTCATGATCACGATTTTTTTATTCAAAAAATATGACTTAACAAGCATCTTTTGAAAGATTGAATAAAATTTACGTCGTGGCGCAATTAACTATGTTAATTACATTCGTATTTGCTTTGAAAAAATAATAAGGAGCAAAACAACATTCAATCTTTCATTTAAGAAGTTGAGATTGCTACGCATTTATGTTCTTAATTATGCACGTGAATTGTGATCTGAAAAAAAAAAATTAATATTAAAGCACGATGTTAAACTTCTGCTTTAAAATTAAAGCACAATTTGATAAGAAACAAAATCATAGACTTTTTTTAACTTTCTCTGTAATAAAATTAACTAATTGGTGACATGTGCACAAAATGCAAAAAGTGCGATCGCGCTGAAAACTTGCAGAGTTATTTCGCATTCATTCAACTTATTTCATTTTATCGATTTCACAATCGTCCTGTCGGTTCGTATATTTACTTTATTTAAGCGAGTCGATAATCAAGACAACAAAAGTTTTATCTTTGTTTTAACACAGTTAGAGTATCGTTTGACGCTAATCGACGCGCGTTGATAACGTTTTCCGCATCGCAATCCTGAAAGCACAAATGAGTAGGTCAACCTCTGTTCCCGTTACACCTCATGTTTTGTAATGTAACCCTGTTAACTGTTCAGAAATTGACAAAATTAAAATCGTATTTTAAAATCGATCTTAAGGAAATTTTTCTGAGCTTCTACTGAAATCTACTGATCGAAACGTGCCTTGATGTGTACTCGTTTGTTTGTTGTTATTATATCATTTTTATATTGTAGATTTAATGTTATAAAAAGACTCGATTATTATCTTTAATTATTGTCTATTGTCAATAATAATTCGCATTATTCTCGAAGAAAAAATTGAGATTGAATAAACTCGTTTAGCTAATTATCCGTTGCTGGGATATCCGAGGATATTTTAGAATGAAAGTTTAAGAATGGAAGTTAGTTCTTAAAGCGGACGTTAATGTTATATTATGAAGTATACAATTTCTACAGACTACTACAGTGAAATATTGATATAATTATACAGAAGACGATGATGAGATATTATTTATATAACACAAAGAGTCTTACTAACAACAAAATTAGGCTCCTTCTGAAAAAGAAAGGAGAAATGCAAGAAGAAAAAAAGCATTCAAAACGACGAATCACTCTAATATCTCTTTCCTCTAGCAGAGAGAAAAATTTATACAAGAAGCTCGAATCTTTCTCTGTGATAATGGAGAAATAAATCATGAGGTACAAAGACGCGTGGGGCCAAAGATACTGCAGAACTGATAACGGTTCGGAATAAAAATGATAAGATGACAATATGGCGAACGCGTGAACGTAGCTAAGAGATTGATTTGATTTAAATCGTATAGATTTTTGGACGATTCATTTTGCGTGCGTGTGTCTTCCGAATGGATTTGGAGATTCGACGGCAGGATTTTGTAAGGGTTGACGAAGAACTCGTGGTGATATCAAACCTGAATCGAACGAGGGGGCACGGTTGCGCGCTTTAATAGCAACGCCAGCAATCGGTGGAACCCATCCGTCTTCATTTCCTGCCGAATGCCATTACTCACGTGATAGAAAGTCGCGTGTACGCAACCAGGCGGTTCCGTACGCACGACACAGCCGCCATGTAAATCGTAACAGCTACGGGAGAAGGACGATGGGGAGACCATCAATTTTTAATTGAATCTTGATTGGCAGAGATTACTCGAGGGCACTAGGTTCTATCCCCGGGGTTCGATTGATTATTCAATTATCAGAATCGATTTGGAAATGGCGATAACGCTGGCCGACCTAGCCCCCTCGTGTGTCTGCTGTTGCTTCGAAATTTCCTGATTATAACACGACATTTTTCGCTTCCTAACTTTTTAATAAAAAAAATATGAAGAGAGGTAATTGTTATAATTAGTATAAGAAATTAAATTTCCTAAGTTAATCTTTAAAATGACAAAAATATAGAAAATTAATCTTTTTTTTTTTTTTAATTTGTCTCTCATTTCTGCAACTTATCTTTTTTATTGCTGCATCCGTGACTTATCGTTATATCATATTTCTTTTTTACGTCCATCTTCTTGAAATAAAATTATTTCAATAAACGATAACACGTAAATCGATCATCACGGTTTTTATTATCGCGAGCATTATTAAATGGATGGTCAAAACTTATTTATGATTTTGCAGTAATCATAAATTTTATCGTTAGGTAGATAAGATGATTTATATTCCGCAGCCCAACCACCTTAAATGACTCTGCGTCGCTTAAAAATATTGTAAATCGGTTTTCCATAAAGATAAATCAGATTTTTTTTTCTCAGTACATATGTGGAACAAATGCGATAAAGGAGAAGGGGAATTCGTATTTTTATTGCTATGCGTTACGTAGGCGTTTATACGTTTTTATTATATCTGGGAACGGTGCCCTTTTATCGATCTAATATCTTCCGTTATTGTGGACACGACGTGCTATCTAGGCGACGTTGTATCACGAACGCAAAAAAAGAACGAACGGAGGCGCGACAGAGAAAAATTGCAGCGGTATACCGGGTCCACTGAGTTATTACACGCTTTTTCCGGGACATCTTGGACGGGTCTTCTTGCGATACGCGGTTAATACATAGCTCATCGTCGAATTCTAAGATGCAATATCGCATGTGGAACATTTTGCTCTTGCTGCGAGATAAACAGTTTTCGCGAAATCTTCGCTGTTTACTGTATATAATCGCATAGACGTTAAATAAGAGCTATGATTCTCGTTCACAACACGTTCAAAATATAACATAATGTAGTTACGCCGAGACAACAGAATATTAAAACTCTAGCCTTTGATTTCTCGCATAGAATCAGGCGGTTAATAACATTTTTGTGAAATATTAAACATTGAACCGATATTATTGCGATCGGAATGTATGCATGATTTTTACATTTTATGCGAGTGGATCAACTTTTGTTTTTTTTTTCCTCCTTTCTCCTTCATTATTTATTATTAAAACAATTAGGAACATTCAATACTAAATGAAATCATTAGGAGTATTTGTGGAAGTATTTGTCGATTATCGGAAAAGGAGCTGCTATAACACTTTCCATTGTAATTGCTCCGAAGTGTCAGTGGTGTCCAATTAAAGCAAATTGGAATGTGTCGCACGTCGGAAAGACAAGAGAAAAAAAAGTGACATTACTTTTCCTCTCGCGCGTTCTAACGACTTAATTAAGAATGCCACGAGCTCGACGCGAAAAACAATAACGCCGTGCAATCTTAATCAAAGTTTTCGCTATAATCTGTACTTGTGAAGCTTATTTTCTCTGATGCCACGAATCTCATTCCTCTCCCTCTCCCTCCTTTTTTCTCTTTCCTTCTCTCTCTTTTCCTCAAGACGACCTCGACAAGGGTTGGTCCGGATAAATCCGCGCTGGTAAAAAGTAGTATAACGCGTCTCGCTGATAGGAGCGGCTTCTATCGGAGAGCCTAGATAAAGCCACCCCGTGCGTCTTAAAAGGAAACGAGAGAAGACGAGGCCGCTGTCGTCTTCCCTAAGCGGCTCAGAAGAACTTTTTTCTGCGCTTAAAAACTGCCGCTTGTCAAGTTTTACCTTCAGGCTGAGGAAAACCGTGAAATTTTGGATTATGATAGTTTGATTGTGTTTCCTCTTTGCTCTTTCCTGAAAAACTCGCGCGCAACAACTTTTACAAAAATCAAATAATTATATATTTACGGTTGAGCAATTGAAAACAGTTTCGTAAATAAATAATTGAATAAATATATAAAATATTGATTTTGGTGTGTGGTTAATTTCGAAATAAAGAGGTATTTTTCTAAATAATATAAAATTGATTACGATTTGCCAAAAAGAGAAGGCATCTTTTCAGAAACATGAACATAGCAGCTACGTATTGAAAATATGTATTAGATGTTGAAGAGGCGCAAGTTAAATGTCATGTCTCACAGATAAGCAAAATTAATCGTACGTTTTTGTGGAGGTGATGTTAAAGAACGTATACATATTTAATGTCTCATGAAAGCACGATTAATTTTTCATATTTGTAGCTTATGACATTTACCTTGTGTCCGTACGACGAACATATGGTATTTAATGATCTTTCTTTCATACCCCTGTCGCTCGTATACTTTAAGATCTCGATTGGGGTTGAAATGTTGCGTAGTGGAATAAACTGTCTGACTTAGGTAGTCGACGTGGTCGCTATATCTACGAGTTTTTGGTTTCTCTGAAAAAAATCTGTGGCCATTTTTCCGAGTTCGTCAAAAGCGAGCGAGCTCGTGCGTGATGATAGCAAGTCACGGGGGACGTTTTTAGGGTTCGTCCAATTTCCGAAAACAGTTGGGTAGTAGTTCCCTCAAAAAAAAAAAAAAAAAAAATGAGCTCACGGGAAGAACACACATCGTTCGAACACACCCTCGTTACCCTCGTCACTTTCGGTCGACGGAGAAGAAAAAAAAACTGCCGTGTAGTTGCGTCGACGCTTTCACCGAAGAGAATTCTCACTTCAGCAGTTTCATTCTCTCTCTTCCTTTCTACCGCCGCCTTTGCAGTACGCGATTCTGAAACGTTCATCGAAGCTCCTTATTTCCGACATGACGTACCGTTCTTTCACTTTCTTCGCCTCCATGATTTTCTTAAAGAATATCCTGGATTTAATGAAACTCCCTTCACATAATAGGATTTAGAAATCCCCATCACTCTATTCAGAAACGATTCCAATGGTAGAAAAAAAAATCACCCTGAATTACGTGGATAATATTTTACAACATTTTCTCCTATTTTTATAATACTTTAGAACTTATTGACATTGCGTGCGAAAAAAACTCATGTAAAATTATATTATAATAATTCGAACAATTTATGATTGATTTCGTATCAGTTCAGCATGTCTCACTTCTTTTGGGTATTAATGGAAATGTTTTTAGAGTACATAAAAAAAAATTGTTCTGAGAAATGACTATTTTTCTCCATGATTACGTTCATGAAAGCAGCGAAAATCGGGCGCGCGTTTTCCAAGTCACAAAAAGAATCGCAATCAATCTTTATCGCGAAGTCACTTATCAAGGGAGACGCCATGATCGTGCTCGGGGGTGTCGTTTGTTCTATCGCGAATTGTATGTATCTTACCTTCTGTGTACAATAATGCGAAGGATGGCATAACAGCTGACTGTTCGCATTATCCCCTAGCTCTAATTCGCATGCATTACTGATGTCGCCGGCACATTTGTCTACTTCGTATGATAAACAATATTAAATTAAGTCGAATGATTTGCAGTACTAGGATCGATTACGTCTTATCTACTTTTTTTTCTTTCCTCTATTCTCTGTTTACTTCTCTTTCGTTTCTTTTCTTTCTCCTTTTCTACTCTCCTGGCTTTTCTCTCTCTTATTTTTGTTCTCCTATTTTTCTCCTATCTTTATAAATTATTAAAATTTAAATCTCACAAATAGTATTCTACATTATTTTATAAACACCAAGAATACTGAATCGATAAATTTTTTTTATTCGCGTTTGCGAATGAAAAAATCAAATAATGTCTCAGTGATAAATTTTTACATTATGTGCTATGTTATTTCATTGATATATATATATATGTATATGTACGTATTGAAAGTGCAATAGTTTTCAAAAATAGAAATTTTTGTAAATGTGAATTTTAATATTTAATTGAGAGAGTAAAATCGCTTTACGGACAATCTTTTAGTCACTTTTTCATGATTTTCATGAAAAAAAAATTACGCGAGAGCAGGTTAAAAATATAATCTGCGCCAACACCGAAAAGTGTCAGAATAATGAATAAAAAAAAGCAATGACGAAGTTAGCCGTTTGGATTGGCTGCGTTAATTAGAATTGATTAATTTTCCTACTCTGACCCTCCCGCTTTCAGTCGGTCTGAATATAAATTATCTGATGTGTCAGAGGCAGATCCAAAATGATTCGTTTAATGCTCCGTAAAGCGTTGACGTTTCAATAGTAACCCAGTATAGTAGAAATCAGAATAATATACACATCCATGTACACACACATACACATAAAAAAAAGTAGAGATGTAGAATCTCTTTTTACTATCTCTTTCAAAGTATTCAAAAATAAGATTTGTGCTCAAAACTAGCTTTGGCGTACTAATTAGAATTTTTATCGCATCAATCCCACTTTTGCAAGTATTGCCCTTTATATTTATCAATCTGCATTATGAATTTTGGATCGCATTTTTTCATACGAAATATTCTTCTATATGTAGGACAATATTTAAATATTCAAGATCGAATCAATTTCGCACATGCATATAGAACATCGAATCCATTCCTAGTTATTCGACCGCTTTAAATGTTTAAACGGCTGCAAAGAGCTGCTGAGCGGGTCGATTATTAATGCCATCATCAAAGGTGATTCCCGCAGCAATGAGTGTCAAACTGACGCTAAATTCGCGCGACATTCAATCTTCGGGAGTTCTCCAGAACCTCCATGCCTGGAGAACGCGCGCAGACTTGACAGAGACGAACGAGCGCGAATCCCCGACTCTGACGCTCGTATGCATCTCGCCGAGTTCAGCAATTTGCATGAAGCGAAACGGCAGCGTCGTGCAACGTGACTGACTCACACACAAAGCGGTTGAAACAAGCCCCCCCCGATGCTGGAATTCGAGTAACGAACACCAGTGTGAGAAGAAGTCCGAAAACGCTTCAGCGAAAAGCAAAAAGCGGGAATTACTGTTTGTCTTGTCTCGATGACGAAATGGATAAATGGTTTGCTGTGTGAATACACAAATTCCGTGATTGTATAATATAATCAACGTATTTTTTTTTCAATTCCGCGTTACATTTAAGGAAGAAAAGAGAAATATTAGAAATCTGTTTTAATTAAAGTAATTTCTGAAAAATTTTTTAATTCAAATTTCCCATTAATTTATTATTAACGAAAATATTATTAGCCATTAAGCGTTTCTATTAAAATGTCGCATAAAACAATTTTTCTACCATGGTTTTATTTTCCATAATCGGAATATTTTCTAATATAAGACATTCTCGTGTAAGGATTGAAAAGAAGTTGAAATCGCTACCCTAGAAATTTTACGGAAATACAGATCTTTCAATCACGCTCCGGCGGATATGTTAGTGTCAAACCCTCCTCTCTTCAGGATATCGAAACGACGTTTCGTAAGTCTACACGCGTTTCCAAATGCCTTCCACATGGAATTCACTTATTTCGCCGTGCGTTTCGCCGCCTTTGTTCATCCCAGTGTCATGAAACCGTAACAAGATGTCTCTTCACACCGCGTCAAAGTCGAACATCTTTAACCCGGTTTCCATTCTATTTTCGCAGCGGCAATATATTAAAAATTCTGAAGCACCTCATTTTCAAAAAATTATGCACAAAATTGCGATTTTTAGAGAAATGTCGACAACTCGTGGTTGCAAATTTAAAATTAGCATATTACACAATAATCTAAAACGTATTTCGAATTATTTGAAGTGCTATTTATTCTAATAAAAATAATCTTCAACAGATGTTTGATATGATATTTATATTACGGGATTATTTGATATTTGATGTTTGATATTGATATGATATTTGAAATAAAAATTTTCCATAAAAAATAGCGTAACGCAATTTAAAACAGAGTTTGTTTTTATAAAAATTAATATGAAATATGATACATAGTTGCTTGAATAAGTTTTATTCCGTACTTCAAATTTTTCTGTACTGTGCAATAAAAGAAAAAAATTTTTCAGGTCTACAGGTCGATATTTTTACAGGTCCGCTAAAGTGCAACTTTACATTTCAATGTTTACACGATACGAATTTGAAATATTCCATACATCAATCGCCAAACGCTCATACGCTTCTACTTTAATCTTATCTAATTGTAAGAATAATCGATAGAAGACTAAGTTAGAGCAACCAGGATTTTTAGTAGTAGGTACTTAGTGTAAGCTACTGAGACAACGATCCCGTATATTGGACGCGAGTCCTTTCCGCAGTCCTGAGTGGAGATTCGAAGGTTTTCGGGAACAGGCACAATATCGTGATCCTAGGATTTAGTGCCGTGCAACGTTCGCCGAAGTGTTCTACGTGTCCGTTCTACGTATGCCATCGGACGTATAGTAACGTCTCGTGTCAGCTCGGCATAATCCCGGGATCTAGAAGGCGCCATGGTCAGGAAACACGATCGGACCAACCAATTCCTTCGTCCTCGCCGTCCGAGGGGTAACGCGGTTCCATGAACACGGAGAGAAATGCTCTTTGCTTAGTCTCTATACCAAACATTTCTTCGATTTAAACACGGATCTCCGGCCTTTCAGATTTTACGATACCCGTTTAACTTCGCTTGCTTTTTTGGTACAACGAGATGTTATCACAATCATGCGATACAACGGTTGATTTAGGATCACTGTCATATATTTCGATTGAATATAAACGTGTATTTCGAGCATTTCGTCACGTACCGTGGCGTAATATTGAATATTATGGAAAACGTTGGATATTATACAAATAATCTGAATAAACTGGAGCAATGAGATGGTAAGCCGGTGCAAAAAGTTTTAGACGGATAAGTGAAAAGTATCATGAATTATTAACAAAGGGAAAGATAGAAAGAGAGTTTAATATTCTTTTCTACAACTTCTAAGCTCATTTCACATTGATGTACTTATGAGGAATTCAATTTTATTTGAATTGAAATTAAAAAATTAAATCTACGAATAAATGTAATGGAAGAAATTTCTCTTTCAGACTTTATCAATTTAAATAATAAATAAAGCAAATAAGATTATGTTAATTATATACTTGATTATATGTGTGTGTTGCTCATTTTATTTTTATTAATATGTTTATTTAGAGTAAATAATTGAGAAGTGCGTGGAATATAAGCATGAAAAATATGAAAGAGTTACTCAGGATTCCCTAAGACTTAAAGTCTAGAATATATATTAGCGAAACTTTTAAACTAAATATTTCATTGTTGTATTAAAATCCCCCATTAGCGTGCATAATTTATTATTTTAGACATTTCTACTTATAATGTGAAATATTCTCACATTGCTTGAATCGCGTTTTACTTTATATAGTCCAGGAAAATTACGTTACATTTTCGGCTATATAATTTAACTCGTTGAGCACGCCCTAATAATATAATTGCTCCAAACATTTAATTGAAACAAATCCACGATAACCGACGAGTTTAACGTGCGGTTCGCTTTTCTAACTTTTTAATGCAATTAAAACAATTTAACTTTCGCGCTGTTTAATGGGTCGACATTATTATCGGACGCGTGGGCGGGTTTGGTTTCGATATGGAACGAAGTAAATTATACTTTAAAGCGCATTTCGCGTTTTCGTTATAAACGTTGGTCATCTTCGACGTAAACAATTTCTTGCACAAATTTCATAATTACATTGGGACGTAATGAAGTGAATATTTCACAACTCGAAACGTGAATTTCACAATCGCCCGGAAAACAAAGTGATAAATAATAAGCATCAATGAAAAACCGGATTATTAATTTCCATCGTCGCTGGAAAACGAGTATCAACACATCTTTCAAAAGTCAATGTTTATTTCTCTCTCTCTCTCTCTTCTCTGTTTACTGTCTCTTTCTTTCTTTCTACTAATGTGAAAACATTACATATTTCTGTCTAGGTTTGTGTCATCCGTTCTCGTAATTTTTTTAAAGTTGTCTACACCGAGAAAAAAATAAAATTTCGATATGAGTGATACATACTCGGGCTAACGCGAGTAAATAATTTTGATGTAAAAATGAAAGCAAAAGAGGCAAATCGAGAGGAATTAATACGTAAAATATAATTTAATTTTGCAAGCAGTACCGTGCTCGCAAACAGAATATAATTGGTTATCGATGTGTAATGATAACATTTGTAAAGAATATTGATGTATTTTCAATCCTTTCAATTATTAATCTCTGGAATACATGTATACATATACATATATATGTATAATTCTAGGAATTTGTATTTTTAATTCTAACAACATAAATTTTTTATTCTACCAACACATTTCGCTGCTAAACATTGTTTGGAAATATCTGTGTCTATGTATCGATCGATTGAAATACACGTATAAGCATTTCTTGGCAAAAAGTTCTTCGTACACTATTTGAGTTTTCGACGAGAGAATTTAACAGAGTGAGAGAGAGAGAAAGAAAGGGAGAGAGTTACTATAGCGCGATTCAAGCGCATATAAAGCATGTTAGAAATCGAGTTCTCTATAAAGCCGTACGAACCTAACGAGTTCCACGCGACGAAGCAATCCCTTTTCAAGATTTAAAAGCGTCTTCTTCCGGCCGAGATACTTTCCTTACCGGATCCAGGTCAGACATTCTTCGTGCACGGAGAGGTCACCTTTGAGAATGTGGGATGTGTTGGTATCTCGAGATTTCATTTAGCCACCGGAATACACCCACAGGCAAAATGCGATTCAGGTGCGCACGATATTTAATCGTTGATATTTCTATATGTGCCAACTGAACGTTATAATGCATGCACGTACATAGACGATTCGTATCTCAACTACACGAAGCATTCTAGACCAATCATCTCATTTACGAATTCCTTAATCCGTTCATCGAATTATACTTAATGCGATTGATTATAATTTCTTTCATTTCATACGAGAATTTCTCTCATTTTTAAGATTAATATTCCAGACTAAGTATTGAATTAAAACCCTTTCAGTAAAATCCGTTTAAAATTTCCGGAAGAGTAACATTTATCCATCTATTTTTCCTTTAGAAATTTATTCCGTATTTTATCGGTTGTCAATAAAAATGACTGATGCCATTTTTAAAAATTAATCGCTTGTATAGACCGATTAAAAGATCTTAAGGAGAGTATCTTCAAGACATCTTATACAATATGCCTTTATGTGCTCTAGATTCAAGACTGAATTTCAGTTTGACTGAGCATTTCAGTCACGTGTATCTCCGTCTATCTTGAGACTGTTTCCTCGCAAGGAGAACATGAATAATTCCTGTGGCTTAGGACAAGACAAAACTCAAAGCAGCATAATTCCTATTATAAAATGCAACGTAATTGCCAGTACGTCTATATCGACTGTGAACGAAAGTCAACGATTTATTCTTATTGTAATATCCGGTGGGTATTACAATTAATCTACTTGCTTCGCAGAAAGTACGCTTAAAAGAGTAACTCTAATAATCTCCCAATTACGTCGTAGCATTTAAATAAGCGGGATAACTTTATCGGGTATAACTATATTTTAAGCAAACAAAGTTACCAAGTCACAAATATGTTTGCGCAAATAAAACGGGTAAACGATTAGTTATACAATGGTAGCGGAGAAATAACATTTTGCTAAAAGAATACTATTTGCTTCGCAAATATGTGGGAATTTTTCGCGATTTATTCAATGAGATCTTTTCTACGACATAATTTTCAACCGGAACAGCATTTACAGTGACGTAGAGCTTCTTTTAACTGATTTATCGTGCGTGTGGTAAAAGAGCTTGTACGCCAACCACAAATGATTCGTTCGACTTTAAATTCCGAGAAGCTCCGAATCTCACTCGCATGGATCTTCTTCGCAATAGGAGGCAGTTGCATGTTGTTGCATTCCCAAAGCCGATCGGCAGTGGGCCCATTTGTCAAGATGTGCAAGAAATGGGTGGAATTTCAGTTCGTTCGTCACTGGCCGGCCGTACGATTAATTGAACGCGCTCGCGGTGCGCCAGCCATCGCTTCGCAAGCTTTGTCGATCGATCTCGACATGTTAGTAGACCAAAGAGGATTAAATGGCGTAGAAGTTGGTATACGCGGTATCAACTGAAAATGGCTGATATTTAATGTTGCAAAATGTAACGGTGGTTAACGATAAATTACAGTGTATTATGTCCGAACTGTATTAATTGTACGCTCAGATTATCCTCCCACTGGTCGCGCAATAAAAAGCATTGTAAGCGAAATATAAACTCGCATGTATTTTTATTTCTCGTTAAATTCGATCAAAAATAAATGAATAAATAAAAAATAATTTCCAAAGAATTTTTATAAAAATTTTTCCTATTATACATGATTAATAACATTGGTTGTAACTATTCAATGTGTAAATCATAGCGAGTTGTGATATAGTGGATTATTCCTCAATTACTTATGTTTGTATTTCTGTCAATGGAAACGATCACGTTTTTCATCAAAAATTGCATGCATGTTTGTGCTCGCCGGGTGAAAAACCAAAAACGATAAGAGCACAGCAGCTCTAGGTGGAGGTCGTGTCTTTACTGACACTTTCATTCATTTCCTCCGGTTTACGAGCGATAAAACCGCGGAACCCATAATACTGCGATGCCACAAAAACCTCCTCACCTACGTCTAAATTTAAACTGCAAGGAATAGTCATCTCTTTTTTTTTCCTTTTTCTATCAAGCACGCTCTTCACTATTTCCATTTATTAAATGACGTCGCTGTAATTGAGTGTAAAAAGAGAATAACAACATTGGTGAAATTTCATTTTCTGCATATGATTTATAAATGTTTTGATTGTTCGAAAAATGTACTTCATGTGATCGTATGAACCTTATTATCTCGTTTCATGGTAGCCACTCGATAATTTCCCTTAGGTACGTCGAAAGCTCATCGTTGGGTATTATCGTGTTTAAAGGATCATATCACCCAAAGGGGTTGTTACCACCTTCGTGCCATCAAACTTCTCTCTCGGGCATTGCGAGAAGGACGTTAACGACCGTCTCTAACATCGTCTTAAACCGTCTTTTTAATCAACGATCGCTCTCACCCTTAATACTGTCGCATTATATTTTGCTTGTATGTATGTACGTCCGTGTTAAGTCTTGCTCCTATTTCTTAGGTTAAATCAGGGAAATTAAACATCTTGAAGGAGAGAGAACACAAATTTTTATAAAAATTATAATTACTGTGATTTTAATGTCCCTAATTTTAATACAGATTTTAATTCAATTATCATCAATTTTTCTGGAACAAAATTCTAAAAGAAATTATTTACAATGTGGAATAATATAATCCGCTAAGTTATATCCTTCTAATTTATGTAATTTGGCGACGTGTGCTTAGAAAAGACAACTATTTTGCAAAACCCATTCAATTATCGATTCTTATCCTTCTTCGTTTTTTTTATCACGACAACTCAACAACTCGTGCGTAATAAGCATCGACTCGAAGGAGAGGGAGAAGAGACTGTCGGGAGGATCGAATGTACAGCGGATGGCATTGATTCGGCCGGCAATTAAGCTCGGATTACACTGGATAGGCCGTACTGTATGCCCGGAGCTAAATGGATACACATAGCTGAGATTACTGCGGCCACTATGGCCTAATGTAATGCCGTTGTACGGACCGTTACAACGACGCAGCGAGGAAGATGCTTACAAGTGAGATCAAGGGAGGAAGCGAAGACAATGGTGAGGGGGGTTCGGATAGACGCAAAGGGTGAAACACCGGTGGACAATCGCGGAATTATCCGCCCTTGCAATTCTATTTCCCCAATCCCTGGCTTCTCCCCTGCTCCGAATTGGGATATAATATTTTCGAAAACGAGAAATTCCGATAAGAACGGGTATTATACGAGCAGTTTATTTCAGGCACCAATCGTGCGCCTCACCCTCGCTCCTGCACCTCTTTCCCTCCGTCTCGTCCTAATCGCCGGCCATTTTAATCGTTTTCGAGGGGAGGAAAAACACCGGCTGCGAGGGAGAAACACCCTGATTTATAGATGCACCGCGATCCACCCGCGGCCCGATTATAACGAAGGTAATTAATAATTTGCGGTGCTTAAGCGGCGCTTGGGAATACACTTCATTCGATATTCCTATAGTAATTCGTTATTATCTACGCTCACCTCATCGAACGAGGGAGCAATTAACTATTGTAACGCCGCGGTCGATAATGATTATTATTGTCGGTGATCAAGCACAAGCGGATGCATCGTGTTGCGTGCGCGTTAATAAATAAAGCGAATTAACTTTTATTACGCGATAGTCCAATTCGCCAACGTTACAGTTTAAAGGAGTATCATAAAACGTTTCACCTGTACGTGTTAATTGAAAATTCTGTTAAAAGGTATTAGCCCTGCCTATTAAATATCTCTGCATTAAACATGCAGCTCTCATGATAGAAAAATATTACATAAATTTTTAATATATGTATAATATTAATATTATATTGAAAAAAATATAATATTAATTTGAAAAAAATATAATATTAATTTGAAAAAAAAGGGAAAGTTAAAAATAAGAGAGAAAGTTACCAGCTTTTATATAAATATAGCTCATTTAAAAAATGTTTAAAAAGTTTCAAAGAAATTGTACAGTTGAAATTAAAATAAACGAATGGAGTAACAAAATTTAATATGGCAATAAAAAATGCTAATTATAATATGATTAAATGCATCTTGTATAAATTAGTTTGGAAAGCCCAGATAGTCGACGTAAGCAGCATTAATTAATCGTGTCTATTAATGCATTTCGTGTCTATTAATGCATTAAAAATGATCTCTTCCTGTATAATATAGAAAAATAACAATAGACGTTTTGCAATAATACAGACAATGACAATAGACGAGCAGACAAGGGCGAAACGTAGAAACGGAAAGAAGCGGACGTGAAGCAATAGCTCGCGGCAGCCGTCAATTCTGGAAGGAGTCAGCAACGCCGGGCATAAACCGCTATCACGGACTATAACCATCCGCGCCATAAACCTCAGCTTCAGCCCCGTAACGAGAATAATGCGTGCCGCTAGAGTATCCGCCTCTATTACGTTTGAAATCCCCCATGGACTCTCGGCTTCACCCCACTCGTCCTGTCGTGCTCACGCGCGTTACATTTTTCCTTTCTCATGCCGACCCTTCCGCGCGCGCGTCTCACTTATTGTTAGTCGGTGTATATAAAGATTACCCGTAATCAGTCACAGACATTAGTTCTGTGAACAATCTAGAATAAATTTCTCTTTATTCGAAATTTGAAGGAAGCTCTTAATAAGCACGCTATTTGTCTCCGCAATCTAAAAATTTTACGATGTATTTTATACACATGATACATCTCTGTATGAATCTGAATTACTAATTACAATTAATAATTACTATAATTATCTTGGAAGTAGTAATATGATAAAAATATAGCTCTCCACAAACGATTATCATCGATGTGTAAAATAACACAAGAAGAATGAATTTCTTATGAAAATTAGTAACGATATTCTAGTCCTTAATCTTTGTCGGTTATTTCATTTAGCGGTATAACATAAAGATTCTTTGGTAATAAAATTGGTAGGGACGTTACAGAGTAATTAATTCCTACCCAGTACTTTGGTTAACCATCCATTTTAGATCGCGGGGGTCTTTTTGCATTAAGATTGGTAAGGTCGTTACAGAGTAATTAATTTCTTCGCGTGCTTTGTTTAGCTATTCATTTTGGATCGTAATAATCCTAGCTACAAAATATTATACATTATAAAGAAATATTAATCACGTTACGACGTCGTGAAACATCATATTTAAAGAAAAGTAGAGAGAAGCATATTTATATACATATTGTATATCTTTCTCGCGGAATTGCAAGGAGGACTTAAGAGAGACACATAAATAAGAAGAATAAAGCAACCACCGCGTACCGATAATTGAACTAGGTACTCTTCTTCTTGTTCTTCTTCACTCTGCTATATACCCACTCCGCACCCCTTCTTTCCCCTTACATTTCTTTCTCCGTCTTCTAATCGAGTTATATGGGGTTTCGACTCGCTATTCGCTTGGTGAAAACTGGAAAGTTTTTCAAGACACTGCTAAGCCGTAATGCCCTGACGATAAAGTCTTGTTCGAAAGAAACGAAGAAGAAACAAGATTCGACACAATGAAAGACAAAGAAAGAGGAAGAAGGAGATAGTGTAACTTTGCGATGCCGCGAGAATTCGCGCATATTGTAGAAACTTTCGCAAATCGAACGAAAATTCGATCAGTAAATTCGAGGAGTAAAAGAATCGTTCTTTGAGAGCAAAGAGAAAAAAATATTTTTTTAATTTCTTAATGCCTTTCTGTATTTGATTCGCGTTTTTTTTTCACATACAATATAGATAACGCCATTTATTCATTAAGTAAAATTATCTAAATTAATATTAACATTAATTTTTTTTGGACGGGAAAAACGCCAAATTATTAAAAGCTTTTAAGAACTAAATTGGACTGCGTGTTATCTCAAAATTAAGAATAAACGTTTGCAAATTTACTGTGGAGTCATTTGTGATCTAGATTTTAATTAGGACAAAATGTCAATATCTGTATTCTTGAAATAATCTCAGTTTTGAGAAACGTTATTTTACTCTGATTATTGTACTTTCGTAGTTATTAAAAGCGGAAGGATAGAATTGATTTTAGTCACTCTGGAAAGAATGAAAATTCTAATTTTACCAACGCTATCTTACATTTACGCCATCATATTGAGATGTCTTTGAAGCATCTGGCTTTGAAGTAGCTTGCGGTTTTTTTATTGCTACATAGTACGAACGTTCGAATTTCGAATTTAGCGAGTGTAAACCTGACCCTGTGTCGCGTTGCAAAGATTTCGAGAAGATAGCAAAACGACAAAATACAGCACCTTCGAAATCGCGTCGCGCCACTGTCTCCCTTCCGGGCCCATCATCCCTTTCTTCCTCTTTCACCCTCTTCCACTCACGTCGACTTACGACAGCGTTACCGACGTCAGGAAATGGCTCGAACTTTCTAATGTAAAATGCAAGGCGCAATATTACCGGGTAAGACCACAGCTATTCACATCTCTCTCTTTCTCTCTTTCCCTTTCTTTCCTCCTTTCTTATTTTCTTTCTTTCTCGCGTTTTGCTTCAACCCGACACGATAAAACTTGGACTGTAAATCAAAGCTCCCAGGTTCTGATATTCTCAGATATTTTATTATTTCATAATAAAACTTTGCGTAGTTTCGATACGGAGGAAAACGAGGAGGGTAGGATATAACAACGTGGCGGAGGCTTTACGATCTTACAAATCTGACGAAGAGATACTCCGTCGATTTTTGTCCCTATTCAGTTCCTTTATAGGCACCGTCTTTCGCATCGGAAAAGCAGAAAAGTTCGATAAAACGGTCCTCCTTAGATTTTCATATGGCAGACTAGATCGAGTTTGTACGTCGGGATACTATCACGACTTCAAAACATCTTGCTTTAAAATCATTCTTTTGCCTGATGGAAATAGAATTACTAGGAGAAGAAATTAAAAAAGTATGCAATATTATTTGATAGTAAAAATTCATTAAATAAATTATTAATATATCATGATGTTATAATACAATATTGACACCTTTTATATTAAAAAAAACATGAAAGACGTCTACCGATTAAATTAAAGAAATCTTAATTTCTTAATTTATTAAAATTATCTAATTTTATTCTCTCAAAAATTATGAAAATTTTGAATGAAATGATAAAAATAAGCTGGTTTCTATTTTCTAATTAAACCAGGGGTTTATTTTATTTTTTTCTATTTATATATATAGATATTTAATATTGTATTTAATAAATCTTTTTAATAAAAAATATTTAATTAATTTTCGAATTTTTGTTGAAACAAAATATCAAATTGCATACAATAATCAAAATTTGCTGCTAATAACCAACTTATCAAACTGGTTGTTATAGAATATAACGCCCACGTACATTATATAGAAAATTACATATATAGATAATATTTTACATACAAATACATATGTCTATGTATATATATTCGTCGACGACAAATTCGCATGCGAATCAGTGCGGGCGGTGGTAATTGCAGCGTAAACATTTTCCTAGGCGCTGATTGCAAGACTCATTATTTCGGCGAGGCTACGAATTGAGAATCGCGCTCGACATTCGACAATTCGAAGATGCCGCCGACGACCCGTTCCACCGGTGTTGATTAAGGTGAGGGGATGCCCTCATCATTGCTCATAATCAAGACGCTACAATAAGGAGAGGCCACCGAGCGGGAGAATGTTCCCGTTTCTGCCACGACAGCATCCGCATCCCTATTTCTCATCTGTCAGACTCGATCCTTTTATGGCAACTATACTCGTTTCCACGCGGATCTTGCCGGCTAAGAGATGAATACGAAAATAAGCGGGACGTTCTATGATTAAGGATTCGGGGGTTTCATTCGTAAAACTAGCTCCCTCATCTCCGTTCAGCTGTATTGAACTCGAAAACGCTACGTATTTGGGGAAGCATCATCAGAATTCCGCACCAAAATTTCGCGTTTATTTCATATTCAAAATATCTGTATTCAGTTCGCATACGTGCTGATTCATTTATCCGCACTGTTGTAATGAAATTTACATTCTGTTTCCAGCGCTTAGCTAGGTACCGCCGTATCAAATTTTTAGAAAGAATAACAGAATTACATTATCGAAAACTAGCAAATATCTGTTATATTTTTTCTTTAACCATATCGGAGTATGTCAAAATAATTTCGACATATTGCAGAATTTACATTCTATTTGCATCCTTAACGATGTCATTCGATTTTCTGGTAATAAAGATGAACAAATTTATAGCAAATTAACGATAAAGTAACGAAAATACTCTTGTTAAATATTTATAAACTTACCGAAATCTATATTCTTATCAATTTTTTTTATACGTAAAACGCAAAACAATTTACCTGCTATCTTTTTATCAATAATTTTAAAAAGTCTTTAACAAATGGGTGTTGTTTAATATTTGTTTGACTCTTTTAGAATCAATTTATAATCCAAAATTCTATAATGTAATAAGTTTAATAAAGTTTAAAAAATATACGCTCTTTTTTGTCAGAAAATCAATATCGTTAATGAAAAGATGAATATAAAACATAATTCAATAAATTTTTGTCATATTTCATATTTGAAATTTTTCCGTAATAACATCATGACGGCTGTATTTTAAAATTGTATCGAGAAAGTTTTCATGGTGAGCGGCAAACGTATCTTTAGCATTCTCGAAAGATTGCCGAAGGCAGTAAGGGAGATGCTATTACGCAACAAGCAGTATGAGGGTGCGTTTCGCGTCGCTGGCATTTCTTAGCAAGGGAAGGTGATAATAAATCGCCACAATTTTCGCGGGAAGGAACCCGCGGTGTGGCTTACATACGAAATGGCGCTCCACTTTCCTTTCTAGGCACCTGACAAATACGATATGTAGGTGGAGCTTTTCGGGTGCGACCCGGATACCCGGGAGAAAGTACGGAAGAGATGCGAAAAGCAGAACGGTGAAAGGGCGAAGAGATTCCCTTCTTCCGTCGCTCCCTCCTGCCAAATGAAGGCCGAGAACAGCAAGCTCCGTCGGATGATGGGTGCCCCTAATAGAGAGGGATTCCGTTCAATTATGTCTTATGGAGCCATTCTGACCGCAATTCGCTGCGATTTTCAATGGCCAATAAGATTCGTCCAAGAAAGGGCAAGAGAGAGAAAGAGAGAGAGAGGAAAAAAGCAAAACAAAGATAAAAGTAGAAATGAGTTGGATGAAATGATCGAAATTTGTATGGGCCATTTAATCGATCTGGGGTGCTAAATTTCAAACGTGGAAATTGTAGAGAGTAGATTATGGAGTCAATCCCGCAGATACAAATCATGCGGTTACAACGATATTATCAACGAACCAAGAGATGATATAGTATCGAAATTATCGCTACCGTACAAACCGCTTACTTTGAAAGCTCGATTTATTTTTTGCTTAAGTCGCATTAGCATGCAAATTCCTAGTTGTAGCATTACAGCCGATCGGTTACAATTCTCCTATTAATCTCTATTGTTGTAAAATTACGACCGCTCAATTATCTTGACTATAATCTCAACGTTTGAAAAGAATTTTGACATTGATTTAGAATTATTCATTGTATTTATGCGAAACTCTATAATTTAGAATTTTTATTAACAATAGTTTTTAAACTCGAAAATCATGCGCGGAGAGAATTGTTAACTTTATGGAAATCCGCGAGTTCTTTCAATCGCTTGGTTTGATTATCGATGAGGATATATCGGAGTTTTATGGTCGAAAGAACATATCCATAAAGCACAATACAGCTTGAAGGAAGTACAGTTTCATCTAATCTTCCTGCATTTCGCTTCACTCCCTTAGTTTCTGTGCCCCTCCCCCCCCCCTCTCTCTCTCTTTCTCGTATACTCTCAATCCCTCATCCTCTTTGCCTCTGCTTCTTGACGACTTAAGCACCTCAATTTGGTACGTTCGCTTAATCCCCTTCCCGGAGGACTCGAAGGGGGGTAACAAAGTAAAGGAAGATGGCGGGAAGATAGAACGAGCCCGACGTCTGACGCCAGCACAGCTGCGTGCTAAGCAAAATGCGAGATGTGGTAAAGTGCAGTTTGCAGTTCCGTTCGTCCCCGATGAAGCCTGTCAGCCGACGGCGGCAAAAAGCGGTTGACTCGCATCTAAGAAACTTACATCTAATTAACAGTGATTAATTAACGTACCACGCGTTTCCGCCATCGCTCTGTTCAGCAAGATACCACTGTGACGTCCTTTTCCCGCATGTCAGACATTATTGTACTTTGCGTCCTTCCTGCAATTATAGCAACGTAATATCGTAAGTTCTTTTTGTCCTGTAATTGGATCGAACAAGACTAACAACGAGAACGTATGAAAGTTATTTACTGAAATCTTTATGAGACGAAGCTAGAAAGAGTATTTTTTAAATTCTAAATATTCGAACAGCACTCTAAAACAATTTAAATCAGTTATCTTGCTTTTCCGTGATATTTTTAAGTATCTTCTATTTTAGCCCGCAAAATTTCGTTAATTATTTGATACCACTGTTTATTTACATTTCACAATGTACACCTAGTTCTGAATATTGAATCACAGCCAGTTACGATAAAGTGGAAATAATTTTTCATGCTATACAACAAAATACATGTACATAGTCGAAATTACTACATCAGCATGTAGTAAATGCAGACGAGGCATCTCTCCCATGTCTTTTTACTCCGACAATCTACGGTTATATAGGCACTCATTCGCGACATCTCCGAAAATTTATGGCGGCATAACTCCACAAGGGACGACCGCACAAACGCGAGACAAAAACGGATTTCGAGTGTTTTGTTTGGCGTGCAGGTTTGTAATCTACGCCCAGTTGTCTGTCATCATTCACACTCGCGTACATTTATGTATTGACTCTGGCAGATTCTTAACAGCATCATTGTCGCATTTAACGGCGATATAAATTATAAATACACTTCATGAATTGTATATTTATGTACAAAGAATTAACTTCGTCTAAGAATTCGAAAGCTTCGTAATATCTTCAAGAATATATATTTTGATGACTTTTATAGAATTGCTGCATATATTGTGCAAAAATTTAAATTAAATTGCCTAATATCTCTCTGTCTGTCTTTGTCTTTTATAATTTTTATCCACTAGTGAAAAAATTAAAAAATTTCTAGCGAATTGCTTACGCTTTAGACATATAAATTATTGAAATCTTATTTTTCAATTAATTTCAAATAGAGTGGTCAAAGAAAAGAAAACAAAAAAGATACAAATATAATGTTGATAGGCAAAACGATTTCATATATGTATTTGTAAAAATCGGGTGGATTCTAAATTCGCCGTGAAATTTTTAGCTTAGAGGAAATATTGTACATGAGCCTATTTTACGGCTTGCTAGATGTTGTGCATATAGAACATCTCAAAATATGTACTTCTAATATATGCTCGTATTCCCTTAACGTAGGATGTCACATGAAACGTGTGATAATACCTGTCTGTGAATAATTCAGGGATTAGTAACGACGAATACCCAGGTGGCTCAAACACGGCAGGACTGTAGCGCTGATCGATGCCAAGGAGTAACGGATCGGTGTAGCTATATACGAGTTTTAGGGCAGCTATTAGAAAGTGATGGCTTGCCAAGAGAGTTCGGACGCCTCAGAACCACAGCTTCGTGGTTGGCACGGTAAATCAACAAGTTGATATCCGTTACTCAGCCCAACTGAGACCGCACCAGAGAGTGAGGAAAGCAGAGAGATAGGGAAGAGAAACAGAGAGAGAGAGGGGGGCGGGAGGGGGAAGAGGGAAGTAGAGAATCCGAAATATTGATAATGATTACCAAATGACAAAATCTTCAAAGTGCATAATCTAGTATATAAACCCACTCAATATTCCCAACACGTTTACTCTCAAGACGCTCTCGGTAGCGTAAGACGCGATTTCCCACAGTCGAGAGTGTATCTCCGAAATATAAATATATAACTTAGAACCGCACAACGTCGAAAAAGCGTTATCCGTTGGGAACAAACTTACTCTAGCAAATTTCAGTAGCAGCTTGGAATTGTTAATAAACTTGGAGACATTGATACCTCATGGGATTTCCATGACGCGGTGAGATATTTTAAATTATATAGACTATACACGATGAAAGAGAGAGAGAGAGAGAGAGAGAGAGAGAGAAAGAGAGAAAGAGACTATACTTAATACGTTCTATGATTATCGAAATATTATCGAAATCTTTGCAAGATATATAATAAATTAGATTGATGAGAGAAAAAATTAACACATTAAGTAGAAATTATAAGGATCGTCTAAATGAAACATAAACTAGTTATTTGAATAAAATAATTGAAGATAACACAAGAATATATGTGCAAATAAATGTACCATATCACACTCCTAACATTTAGGCAGGTAGGGTATTCGATTTCCAATAATATCTCTATTCACGATGCAGCAATTTGAGTCTATGTTTCATTTATACGACCTTTACCTTTAATAACGTAACTTTATATCTTAATAAGTATAATTCAAAATTTAGTAATAATAATTAATGCAATGTATACAGAGTAAGTTATTTTATCAATTTTAATTTTTTGATCATATTACTTTCATGTAACGAGAGGTTTTTATTTATTAATATATTCGTACGGTTAATGTTTCAAGTTAAAAGTTCTTAGCTTCATGGCTATGAAATAATTGAGGTAACAATTATCTAGATTTCCCCAAAATCTGTTTGCATTAATTACTTCTGATCTTGTGTTAAAAAAAAAAGATCTTGCTCCTAGTAATTTGCATTTCAGCATGTCAGCCGCAGCATTTGTAATGCGCGACTTTTAGAATAGCGATCAACCGTTTGCAGTTATGTCAGTCTTATGTCCCTCATCCAACAGTTATTACGAATTAAAACAACGCGTGAGAAACGGAGGGATGGCAGATATTTAGAGCTTGTCATAGAAACTTTAGGAACGATTACCGATATCGCGGTCGATGAGAGAGTCTATAGACCGCGTACAGTTCATACGCAATAACATATTAATCGGTTATGGGCGGGTACATCCGTGGAGACCGTAACGAAAGCTCAGTAACTCGAGTGTACGACCAGCAGTAACGTGCTGCGGACCTTTATTGGCCACTAACTTCCTGTCCGGAACAGGTCTGGGCCGACTAGCAATAATCGTTACTACTGACCTCCCCTCTCCTTCGGGGAACGACTTAAAAGTCTGTCGTACTCGGCGATGGTCAAAGGCATCGGTCGTCGTTCATTACTTCCGTTATCGTTTTATCCACTCTGTACTGAACCGAATTAACCGAATTAGGAATTGAGAGCACTATAACGGGATTATTATAGAGTTGCAAAAGAGCAGAACAAAAGGGTCACATTAAACGAGTTATTAACGCACTGTTTGCGGTGCACACGAAATTGTATGAAAAATATGATACTTCGATTCATGCAGCTCGTGTGCAGCATGATGATGATTTACTGTTACGTTCATTACGTAGCACAATTCTCTCTCTCTCTCTCTCTCTTAGAATTATCTGCCAATAATCGTAACAATATTTTGAATTGTCGCAATGCGTTTTTCTTTAAACGTTTTGCTCTGTCACTTTAGCACGGTTCTGCATCCCAAGAGTGGCGGAGAAAACTAGTCCGCGATCCATTAACGTACTAAGAAACCGGAAGGGTACTGATATCCTGCGTTAAAGGAAAACCAATCGACGATAAGGTGATCCGTGGCAATCGCGACGTGCAATCGCAACTTGGGCGACGAATCGCGCGAGAAATCGCGCTTCGAGAACCGGGACGTTTATCTGGCCGTGTCGATCGCTGTTTCGGAAACTTAGATTATGGTCGTCTCGATAGAAGGCGATTAGGTTCACGATACGTTGGGGCGCAAATTGGTTCTCGGGTGGTTTGCTTGATTTATTGCCATTTCAATCGACAACCGGATCGCCACGTAATACACGCCTAATTACACAGTAAGACGCTAGTTGATCGTAGGGCGTCTTTGTTGCGAGCTTAACATCGGTATCGATATCAAGGAGAGAAAGCGTGTGGCGTACAATATTGCCGGCGTTACGGAGGTGCTTGAACGATTGATTACACACGTAAATCCTGTATTCGTGGAACTTTCATGACAGAATTATTAAATGATACGAAGGAACACCTATAATCGTCTTTATTACTTCGGAACTTGGGCTATTATCACCTCAAAGAGAGGAATGGCTAAGGTCACCATAAGACGAGAAGCTCAAAATTAATTTCAGCACCTGTATACCACCATCTTGATTTATTGACACCCTAACTGGTGATTGTGTTGTACGTATTGAAATGCCTAATCAATAATCGGGTATAATGATACATGTTCAATGATGATAGCCTTCGATGGAAATTGGAAGCCCGCCTGGCTAATTAGCGAGTCAAAATAGAACATAAGTAAATGAGAGATTTAATACGTATTTAATAGCGGACGTTAAATGTAATTATTGTCAATATTATATGACGTTAAAAATTATAATTGTCAGTCCAACATTGTGCTATTTTTACTCAATTATTGATGGATAATTTGAGCGTATTCTCTACAAGATGAGTTTACTTGATAACGTGGCAATTATATCGACGGGAATTACGTTAAATGAAAGAAAATTAATAACGAAGTTTTATTGCTGAATCTTAACACGAAATGACCTCTTTTACAATGTTAGAACTACATTAAAAGAGCCATTATTGGTATCGTCGATGTCGCTCGTAAAATAAGTCATCAAAGTTCGACGACATTAAAAATAGAGTGGCTGTAATATTATTAATTACATTATTATCGAGTATTTGCGAAGAATACTATTACAATCGAGAATAACTGTATGATCTTGAAGTTAAATATTAGAAAAATTTTAATATCCAAAATAATTTATTTCAATATTATTAAATTTACATACTGTTATTTTTATCAACGATACTTGATTTATCAAATAATCTTTATCTAAGCTCAACGATGTTAAAAATGGAAGCTGTAATATTAATTATTTATCTTATTGAGAAGAATCCTAGTAGCACATGTTAGTTTTTTTATACGTTTCCTAAACGTATCCAATGTTTTATATGTGAGCTATTTGGGACTGAAGTCATTGGTCGAAGGAATTAATTGCGACACTAGCGGTAATGTTAAATCTGAACATGAACCAACTCATGCAAGTAAAATAATCGTTATCGTTATCGTCGGCACTCCTCGTAAAACGAGTCATCAAAGTTCAACGACATTAAAAATAAAATAGTCACTATGTTGCCTGCTAGCTCTTTCGGTATCGATCACCGAGATTCCGCGTCGTAAATACATCGCGGGAAACAAACAAAAGTTCGCGGAAGTTTTATGTGCAGATGGGGGCGAAGGTGGAAAGGGTACGGCCGAAGGAAGATGGAAAGTGCGCGGAGGTCTAACTCCTCGTATCCATTTACAAGTTTTAAATCGTTCCGCCGGTGTGCCTTTTGAAAGAAACCTTTTACCTTTATTCTCAATGCACGATAAAATTCTGAAACGCGTTCGCCGGCTGCCGTGCGGCTTTTAAACGTTAACACACGCTCGCTCGGCACAATGGCGGGGTCGCATTATACTCGAGAATCGGAGGGAGAACAAGCGGTATAGGAAGAAACAAGTGGGCGACGAGCGGCGGCGAAGGGATAAAGAGGAGTGCCACCAAGTAGAAGGAAGACTATGGTGAGAACGGAGAACTGTTGTTCTCTCCTTCGTCATGCGTTCAATTTCTTTGTGAAAGACGATAGTTGCGTAGAGCTGCACCAACAAGGATAAAAATCTTATTTCGTACTGCCCCCTGTATTGACAACTCTGTTTGACTCCATTTGATTGCACACGTCTTTTGCATTACACATCACGTAATAATATATAATTCTTTTTTACGAAATTTTAATAATAATATATATTTTACCAGCTATTAATCTAAATGCTGCGAATATTACTAATTATTAATTAATCGTAAATCAAACGACATTGTGATATCACTGTGTAACGATATATAATAATGAGAGATTCGCGAGGTTTCACTTTATCGACTCGATATAATACATTTGCGTGACCATTCGCGGGATCGTAAATAACTTTTTTCGCCATAACTTTGCGATTTTTATGAATCCGCAAGCTAACCCGATTTGCATCCTCGTAAGAAGGATACGCCATAATCTTGCGATGGAGAGGCTGCGACGGTAATTTCGCACTGTTGAAGGACTTATAGATCATTTAAAGAGCTCTCAGAGGTTCAAAAGGATAGACTACGAAAACGGGATGGAGGATACCTCGAGGTGCTTTTTTTTTTTTATTGAAATGAGCACATCTGGCAGCCAACGATCAGCTGAGCACGCATTTTTTCCTCGTCTCATTCAACCCCGCGAGGCCGATCGACCAGAGCGGTTTGGTTCTTTTGTACGTTGTCTACGGCGCGAAAATGGAGCATTGTGGGGTGGCTATGGTCGCCCAGCTACGACAGATAAATTTCCTTATGAAAATTCAGAGTTCGGTCCGGAGAGGGAGGATCGTCTCTCACCGTTCACAATTTATTGGCTCTTGCGTGGATCGCTGACCGTGCCAGCACATTCATCCTGTTCCAGTCATCCCTTGTCATTCTCGTCGCCTTAAAGGCTTAAAGTAGACCTTGAAGATAACAAGAACATTCCACCCTCGAAATAATTAAGAAATACTGTATACTTCTTCGTAACATTTTGAGAGTCTGTTTATCGCAATACAATATCGAAAAAATAATATCATTTTCTAAATTAACATAATTTATGACGCTTTGCTCTTTCGTTAAGGAAGGAATATTTAATACTGTAAGCAACATGCTTGAAAAGACGAACACTATCGAGGAATGTCAACGGTAGCCCATGGCGCCGCACAACGCTCGCGGGATGAGAATCGTCAAAGTAATGGGAGGAGGGGGACGAGGTAGGGTAGTTAAATGTTACCGGTGTCAGGACATGGCCTTTGTGTTAGGGGAGTGCTTGGGCTTCGTGGAGTTAGCTAGACTGGCAGAGTACTATAAATTACATAAATGAAGTAAGCCCCTTCCGCGCTCAAACGGACGTCTTGCCAAGTTTATAACTTAATCACTCGTGCTATACCCGTAGCAAGAGGAGGAGCTTAGGTGGATGAGAGGATGCGAGACGGAACGAAACGGTCGAGATGAGAGCGAGTATGCAGTAGACGGATAGCGTAGGAGATGTAAGAGAGAAAGAATCCGGCAGAGAACAAGCCGAACGATTAATGGTGTCAGCGTTGAATAATTGAATGTGTCACGCACATATTGTCTCAACGGTAGTAAGTTTTCTTCCCGAAGTAACGGCCTGGAAGCCGTTCTATTACTTTATTTGGTAATTAAGCGAACGATATCTATCGCAAGCTACATTATTTCTTTTGACTTTCACTCGATCGATCGCACGCGTCCTAATTTTACTCCTAACTGAAATAAATGTAGACGTTCTAAGTATGCCGGATATATCTTCATTTTGTTATGAAAAGCCAACCAATAGAATATGTCTTCCTCCCTCCTGTTTCTATCTCCTAAGTTTTTTTTTGCTAATTATTTCTTGTTTTTTTAGACACTGAGTATTTCCTGAACATTTAAGTCATAATATCTAAAAGTTTCATTAAATGTTGAAATCTTTTATTCGTCGGGAATATTAATTTCGACAATATTAATAAAGATAAGTTACATAGAAATTAATAATCTCTGCAGCCTTCGATGTACCGCACTTTACGCAAACTTCCTCACAGAACCGGACTAGAATCGCGGATTCCAGCTTACATTCCTCCCGGATGACCACCGGATGCATTTAATTACGGGTCACCTAACGCAGCTTCGGCAACTGCTTCGGTACGGAAGCACTAAATCCTGGTTATCTTAAGCAACATCGCGCGCTAGATTCGTATAACTCGCGCTTGCCGGATATCTCGAGGCTGAATTACTAGCTAGGAGAGAAGCGCCGGCGCGTGGAAAGGGCGAGATTAAAATCGCCCGGAGAGCAATGCAAAGTTTTTAATAACCCTTGATGCTTGATTAAGTTACGGCTCTCTTCTCCGGCTCGCTGTCTCTCCTTCCCCGCTGTTCGTCTTCAGCTGAAATAAATTTCGCGGAGATTTCGCTTACAGACCGCGTTTTCGTGCGGTACGAGGGAAGAAGCGAGACTCGTTTACTCCGTCAGCTAAATTAATGGAAATCCGGGATGGTTTCTTATCCCCGCGAATATGCAGCAAAATCGGGGAGCTTTCGCGTGCCTGCCACTACTAGTTACTCTAATTCAAAGTTATGTAGACGCATTTATTAATGCGAATTAATCCGATCGATCACCGGATATCATTAAAGTAAATTACCTAACTCTCCCATTTTATCATTTCATCACCTAATGTTAAATGCATATGACACATTGCTTATATAACATGAATGACTCTGGTCAAGAGTTTGGTCAAACTATTACGATTCGTTTCGTTAAAACTGCAAAATTGGAAAACATAAGAAATTACATTTGGAAGAAAAGTAAAGTTATTTCTTTGTATGTGATAATTGCTTTTGCAATTTCGATTTATGATATTAAATTTAAAAATGTAATAAAAATTTAATGTTTCTGTATGTTTTTCTTTCAGGCTTTGGATTTGTCACGTTTCAAAGCGAGGATGTCGTCGACAAAGTCTGCGAGATCCACTTCCACGAAATCAACAACAAAATGGTGAGTAGCCAGCCTGTAAAGTCTACTCGTAGAACGAACCTTCTGCCCCCCTCTCAAAGGGGTGCTCTCTTTACTTTATATAACCTCAGAGATCGCGTCAAAAGGTATTTGCCTTCTGCTGCCTGCTTGCAGTGTTGAGCAGAATTAATTTTCGTATAATCGAGAAGGTCTATCTCTGTTATTTATATTTGATACGCATGCGGAATGCACAGGAAAAATTATAGGCGAAAAAAGGGAAGAACTGACCACAGTTCTCCTCCAGTAAGAGGGGTCTTTGTTTGCTTTCCGCTACAACGAAAAGCTCTCTTACGACGGTCAAGTATTTTCTTGATGTCACCTCGTATCAATAATCCGAAAATAAACTTGCCGCGCGCGCGTTGATGACCCGGTCAGTCGTCTTCAATTTCCTGCAGTTGGTTATTTTTTTAAATTTTTAGCAAAAAACGAAAATTTTTGGTATTTTTAGCTACCTGATGATTAACGGAAAAAGTAAGCAATAAATAATATTAATAGTGTTTCTAATTTCCCTTTTAACTTCTTGTCAAGGATGATTCGTGCGTTATCTACCATAACGATGCACAATCAGCATTTCAACGATTCGCGCGACTAAATAGTTACCCGAAGTATCCAATACCTGCCCCCCC
>VBVQ01000903.1:0-13617 GCA_011636635.1 Tetramorium simillimum | reverse complement strand
ATCACGAGCTCCCTCCAAACTCTCGTTCTCAAATCGGTCGTCTCTCTTACCTCGTCCCTCTCTCTTTACCTGCTCTATCTAAAATTTCAAGGTCGAATGCAAGAAGGCACAGCCAAAGGAAGTGATGCTCCCAGCGAATCTGGCGAAGACGCGAGCGGCCAGCAGAGGCGCATACGGTGAGTTGGTGATGGTCGCAACACCCACCCCCGCCACCTATCGCTACGCGCCGTATCCCTTGCCGACGGCGGCCGCTGCCGCTGCGCATGCAGCCGCGGCGGCCACCGCCGGGCCCCCTCACCATCACCTGCTGGCTCCGATAGTCGCTACCGCCGCCCCGAGCGCGGCCGCTACCTACCAGTACGCGGCCGGTGCGGCCGCGCCGACAGCCGCCGCGGCCGCTACCACCGCGGCGGCGGTCTACGACGTGAAGCGCGCGATCGCGGCAGCGGCCGCCGCCGCGGCCGCGGCGTCCTACCGGCCGCATCCGGTCGCGGCCGCGTCCCGCGCCGCCGCCCTCACTTACTCCATGAGCGATCTGCTCGGCGTCCAGGGCCTCGACATGGGCGCCGTTTACCATCCGATACCCACGATCGGCCTATGACCGACGATACTTACGCCCCTTTCGCGGCCGCAATAATTGCGGACCCGGGGGGTGTCGTTTTTACGTCCGATTATTGTCTCGATTAATTCAAGTCGATTCAGTCGTCCCTTTCTTTTCTACGTTCTGCTTATCTCGCAAAATTTCTACAAATTCTATCGCTGTAGCATGTCATGTCGTGAGTTTGACAATTCATATGTATCGAAGGACGACAGTTCAATTTTAATTCGCGAATGTAATATACCTCAGTTTCGTCCGCAGGTAACTTTTTAATACGTGCCAAAACTTGTTATTTCGGATAGATCGATTTATAGATTGCATAAATTATAATGTTTGAAACTCAATAGTTTGGGTACGCTCATATAAAAGAAATATATATTTTATCGAATCTATTTAAGACTTAATTGTCCAAAGAGATCAACGTATTCCTTATGATTTTTATTTATAATCGATTGTAAGATTCTAAAAGGAATCTTGCCGAGGAAAAAGTTAGTCTCTCGTAATAAATGAGTTATTTTCTAATGAAATATTACATTAGATTAAACAGCACTTTACACATTCCTCGATTGAGACTGTTCTAGCTTTCGTTTTAAAATGAGTAGTCAACGAAAGAAATCGAAAGTATTAATTAATATATGTCGATCAGTGATTAAATAACCGTGATAAATATCAATTTCAAAAAAAGTGCAATATCGTAGATTTAGGAAGACCGTCTCTTATTTACCGGTTCGAAATACATATCGAGAACGCGATATTTCCGCGGAGTTGTTTGCGGTTGGCAATGTTCGGCGAAACTGTGATCGTAGAAGCAGAAGAGAACGCGTAGCAAAGTGCAGATTTAATCGACATAGTAGTTACCTATGGGGCCTCATTTTCTCGTAGTAAAGAAAGTAGACATTTAGCAGCGAGACAAAACGTATCACAAAAGACTGGTAGTTATTTCGTAAATAATTAGTAATGCAGGTAGTAAGACAATAAACAAAGTGTTCAAGTAGAGAGAAAACGGACCGAAACGATCCAATGTTGCTCAACAGTAGGTCGCCGTCGCGTCGAACGTATCTCCTTATAGAATTGTCTTTCGATTTATAAATTTATAATGTTCAATAAAATATACACATAAGGTAAAAATTTAAATATTTTTTCTTCTCAAAAAAACGTTAATAAAAGAAATTAAATTGTTATATATGGATTTTATAATTTTTTGAAGGGAATGGTAATAATTATTCTGATGTTTTCTTAAAATATACTTTTTTTCTAAGTAACACAATTATTTTTATAATATTTTTAAATTGAAAAATCAGAGAATTAAAACATTGATAATTGAGGTTACATTACATTATTAGTTTAGTAAAATTATTAAAGTATGCAAGTGCACGATCAAAATAAATATAATTATATAAAAACATTTTCTTTTACACATTAATAAAGATAGGCAAGGTGAACGAACAGTAATTGTACAAGTCATGTCTAATTAAATCTCAATCATCTACCAACGTCGGATAATTAAGTTTTCGGTGTCCATCACACTTGCTGTTAAAAGCACTTCAATTAAAACGCCGTAGAAATTAACGCCGACATCGAGCCTTCAACGAAGGAGGAATGAGAGAACAGGAAATCGAAAGACAAGGCGGGCGGCAAAATTTTCAGGTCACCCCGATGGGGAAACAAAACGACAAGTCCTCGATGGCGGATGGAGATCGTATGTTCGTCGCTCGGCGGCTGTCAATTCGTTGGTAGAATCTAGTTGAAATTTTAGCGTTGCGAACAAAGCTCTAACGTAGAAATTGTCGTCTGCGAGGTTACGCGACAAAACCGGTGATATAATTAAGAGCCGCGAGAGAGGATATGGAAAAATGGTCGCGTTTCGTGGCGTATTTTCGAACGTCTTGAAAAACGGCAGGATACTTTTTCGGGGGCGAAACGACTGTCAGTTCAAACAGCGAGCGCGCTCCTCGTTGAGATCGTTGATTATGAATATTTTTAACAGAAAACTGAAATAATATAAAGGAGAAAAATACTCCCCTCCCCCTTTCCCCCAGATAGTGATTCGCCGCGTGTACGCGAGCACGAATTGAAGGATCAATTAGCGGCACATGCCGGCGCAAATTGTCGGCGGTGCGGCAGGAGGGCGGTTAGCACGACGGGAGCCCGCAGGAAATGGTTAGCGACACGTGTGACACTTCTCATTTGTCGCGTCTTCCGGAATATTTTTCGCAAGTGACTTCATGAAATTTCATAATGTCGAAGCAAGAAAGAACTCAGTGTTGTAGACGATATCAAAATACTCAAAAGGAAAAACACGAGCTCGGCACTATCTATATGTATATAAATGCATACATGAATCTATATACATATACATATATATATATAATATATTTATATTCTATACTTGCATAGAGTGTCCAAAAACTAGCAACATACTTAATTCAAAACAAAAATCAAATTAGAAGGAAAAGAATTGAATAATTTTGCGAGATTCTAGAATATAAGTTAAAGACTTCGAATAGATATTGTCGAACAAAAAATTATTATTTCGGGCTTGATTAATTATTACATTGCATTGGAATTCAAAACGCTACAACAAGTAGCCAAGTTTTTTCGAAACGTTGTTGCCCAAGGATATAAATGTCAAATAATATGTACCAGCAGTTTTTGGATACTCTGTATTGATAAGTAATGATCCATTACAGATTACGCCAGACGATATTATACGTTATATTATTTTGTATCTTACCTATTTGGTAACGCCATAGCATTTGATATTAATATCGATATATTTTGTGAGAGCCGCATTACACCTTTCTAGTTTTTTGTAATAGATCAAACAGATATACATATCGGAGCCTATATATATCTATCTATCTCTACATATCTAGGTAATTAGGTAAACATTTGTGTTGTTACCAGACCTTAGACATTATTGAGACTCTAGGCGCTCTAGGTTCGATTAGTTAGAGCGAATCAGTTTTGGGCGAATTAATATACTATGTACACGTTCCTACCGTTGAGACTACTAGTGGACTATAGCTTTTGGGAAGTCACTATGATATTGTTAGCTTAGATTATACTTTAGGCGACTTTGTCTTCGCGGAAGACGGCGCACTCTCTTCCGATCGTCGAAGGCGTGCTCATTGGGGAAGGCAAAATTTGGCCTCCGTCGTAACATTCCCACTCACATTTGCCCCCGCAAAATTGTTGGCGGCGGCGAGACGAGAAGAGAAACGAGATAAAGCGCGGTACTCGACGTCTTCCGCGAAGAATACGCATTACCAGCGGCTTCAAAGAGACCTATTATATTGTACCTATTACTTAACGAGCTACGTTACATAGTTACATTTATATTACGTTACACGTAATATTATACCTCTCTATATAGGATACATATACTAAATATATATCGTGCGTATACCTATCTATACCTAATGCCTCAGCTCTCCTGTATATCCTACTCATATTTGTTACATAGTACTTAACTCTTCTTAAGCCGCATAGCACCGTTTATCTTGATAATAATGCGTGAAACGTGTGTCCTAGAAAGTACGTACTTAGCCAGAGAGGCGCAACATTGTCAGTTTCGTAAGTAGACTAGACCTTGAAGGTGCGGTTTTATTGTTGGCCTTTGTGACACTCGGCTGGGTCGGATTTGGGTTTCTCGACGGGTATATAGAGCATCCAATGACGGTTTTACATAATTTGTAACGGGCACGCAGGACGATTCGACGGAATGCATTCCCGATACATGGCCTCGCGAATGTTTCCCTCCTTCGAGACCGGAACACACACACACATACATCAAAGGGAAAGCATAAAATTCTAGTGAGAGTAGCTCAATGAATTCCACGTTGCCGAAGCCATCGATGTGACGTAAACGTTAATCGACTGGCAACTCGATCGTAAACTCGAGCTGAGACAGGCTTTATGCGCTCCTCGGAATTGCGAGAGACTGTTAATGTTAATACATCGTACGTAAACGTCTGCTCTACGTGAGATCGATATGTTGCATCTGAGAAAGTACAGGCTGTGTATACGTAGATGCCATATAGAAAGCACGCGCGTAATTCGCGCAAGAATAATTATACATAGTATCGTCGAGATTCTATTCACGTGTTTCGATCAAGTGACAAAGGCATATCGATCGAATGAGATAAATGCGAGATAGTGCTCGACGTATGTGCAAATTTTATTGTAGCTCAGAAGAGTTTAGAAAGCCATTAAGAAAACAGAGAAAAAGAGTGCAAAATGATAGTAAAATACCATTGAGCGCTTGACGTAATCAAAACCAGCCCGGTAGAGAGACTTTAGGTACGGAATTACTAATACTATTAATATGTATCAGTGTATTTTAATGGCTAGAATAAATGCTCTTATATACTTTTTTCCATCTGCGTAATATTGTGAGAGCAACGTCGATATGGATACTAGTATAGTGAGTCTAGTAGTGTAGTATTATTGTGGTCGGTGTTTTTTTCAATATTGTATCGTCAATATATAAATGTGGTAGTGGTGCCGGTATTATGCCACGCACGCACGTAACACATGATAGAACAGTAAGAACAGGACGTACGGTACACGCGCGCGTGTATTGTCCAATCGTTTTCCGCAAATTCGTCCAAATTTGCGGAAAGACCTTTCGGGTGCTGGCATATTACCGACCCTTAGTCGATATCTAATAAGCTATATAGAGAGCCTAGCAAATATTACTTAACGGTAAATAATTAACCAATACCTTTGGAGGCTACAATAACCATAGTTCATAGGAGGGTTTATTTTGTCGTAGAATTGGAAACACCTCGGCCGCGCGTAGTTACCTAGTACCTTGTCACACAGTTTAGAAAATGCGCTATATAGTCAATGCGATATACATATATACATAGTGAGAATCTTAGTTGTGTGGTCTTTTGGATTAGAATTCGAATTATGAAATTTCATGAATGCCTTGATCTTTCTATTTTGTTTCTTTCATTCTCTCTCTCTCTCTCTTCTCTCTTTTCTCTCTCTCTCTTTCTCTCTCTCTCTCTCTCTCTCTCTCTCTCTCTCTCTCAGTTTCTTACATTCTCTGATTAACCTAGAAAGCTTTTAATCCTGTTTCTTATCTTTTCTCTTTTTACGTTCTCTTTTATCGTTTGGACCTAGTCATCCGTTACACTTAAATCCCGACGAATTTCTGCAACGCTTCGCTTCATACTTAACTTATCTCCGTGTACATATTTTTAAATGTTTACGCCTACCTTCGCCTGCTCGAAGAAAAATATTGGTCTTGCGACATATAAAACTTCGCGAAAATAATTGATATGTAGTAACTTTATTTCTGACACGAAGTTTATCTCGCAAGTTTTCGAGCGATCAATATCTTTCTTCGTACGTAGTTGCAGAAATTTTGATGGAGACTTGAAGTCGTTGCACTAACGAACATGCAATATAAATAAAGAGAAAAAAAAATCGAAAAAAATAATTGATAAAGATGAGCCAAAAAAAAAGTATTCACAATATATCAGCCGATTTCGAAATTACGTTTTAATCGAGTTTATTTTTTCTTATAGATTTTATGTGGTCTCTGGGAGCATTACCTGATGGTGAGTATGTAAAGTATATACTGACTAGTACAGAACTCGATATCTACTGACTCTATTGTAAGACCTAACTAAAGTAATAATGATGCTACATGGCTCGATAGCCTTGATACATAATTGCCTATTTCACCTATTTACTTTAACATACGTTCTGCCTGTAACATATCTTTCAGTTGACTGATGCGAATCGTATGTAAATATTAGAATTTATCGGATTAGTTACTAACCTCCCATTAGCTTTTGCATTAATGGGAATTTAATCTAATTAGCAGAACAGATATGGATACAATTTGATAAATTTAACCTAGCAATTAACAGGGTAAATAAGTATCATAATTTTCTGTATTTTCAATGAATTATTATCGTCAATTTATTACAACGATTTATGAAATATTAAGAGTCTTTTAAAAGTTTCAATTCTTGAATAACTTTATAGTCTTTTCTATAAAAATAAGCTAACACAGGATCTTTTTACTACAAAATTAATTTGAATGCAATAAGATTTTTTGCACGTTTTTCATTATTAATTTTCGCTTTTTAACAAAACATACATTTTGATCTTTTTAAATATCTTTATTTCTTTATAAAGGAAATTAAATTTCTTAAAGTATAAATCTAGCAAATAATACATTACATATTAAAGAAAGAGGTAAAGAGATCAAAAGAGGTTTCAAACTATATAAAAATCTGTATACAAAATGATACCGAAAACAAAATATTCCTATACTAGAAATCGAAAAGCGTTTCATATAACAAATAATGCAATAAAAAGTAAAAAAAAACTGAAATATTTTTCACGCCTATCAGTATTTATAAAGCCATTCGCGAATGATTACGCTATCTCATATGCCAAGAGAACTAACATACGGAAGTAACGGAGGAGTGTAACGGAAATTTTCGTTGTGTTCGCAGGTTTCCCAGCGGCAGCGTACGCGGCATACGCGGCGGGCCGCGGCTATTCTGGGTACCCTAGTTTCGGATTACCCTACCCGACAGGTAACCACCTTAGCCTTAACCACCTTAACCACCACAATGCGGCCCACATCGCGCCCCTGAACTTGAACTTGAACCTCATACAGGCGCAGCCCGCGCCCCATCATAATCCGCCCACCCCGACACCGCTCTTTTACCATCCCAATCTGGACCTCTACAACGCCATGCCTCTGTGAACTAACTCACTAATTAATGATAACGATAACGAGCTGTGCGCGCACTCTAACCCATCGCTATACGCTAACTACTGACTGTGCTGTCGCTTGGTCCATCCAATCCCATCGTGGCGAGAGAGCGTGATAATCACGAGATGAGAGACAGTCCCATGTTCTCGAGGGTGATTCGAGGGCAGTTCGAGAGCACGGCGGAGACACGCGTGCAACCTGCACGCGGCCACTTGCGAGGATCCTCGAGGGTCCTTCGCGGAGACGTAGGTACACGTAGCTTTCGCGAGGGATAAAACGATTTTCCGTTTTGAAACGCCGGAATTTCCGAATTCTCGATTTGAATTAATGCCCGGAACGCAAGCAGGTTCCGCCGAACGCGCGTTTGTTGAACGAGGGATAAAAGGGAACGGACGGCGAGTTCTTTAACGCACGGACGAATCCTCTTTAAATCAAGGAGAGCTCCGGTTTCGCAAAGTTTTTTCGCCGTTCTCGACACAGCGCGCGAGAGAGCCACGATAGAATAAAGAAAAACCGGGATAGAGAAAATGTTGCGCCGTGAAAAAACTTTGGCTAGAGAAAGAGTTACAGGATATTTAAGGATAAATTATTGATATCTAGCAGTGTTGGCTCGGCCGGCGCGACGGCTTGCCCGACTGCGATATCGGCTTGCTTCTTTACGAAAAAGTTTGTATCTTATTCGATACTTCTCGCGCGTTAGTTTCGTATTTTTTTTTATAACAATAACACCGGACAACAGTTAATGGGAATCTTATCTTAAATCAATTAGGTTACTACATCAAAGTTATCCTATCATTTTAATACTTATGAACACGGAAAAAATTTGTTAGCCTTACATTCTAAGTAATATTCTATTCTATATTCATCTGCTTATTAATTAGCAGGACATTCGACAGATTTCATAACAGTTATTATCATCATACATTATTTTTCTATTATATTTTGAAATGATATTTTTCAAAGGAACAATGGATTCCAAAGAATATAAATAATCTATTCTCTTTCTCGTTCTGCGGTAGACTATAAATCACCGAGTGTTTGCGAAAAAGTGTGTTGCGCTACCCTGGATTCGGAATTTATTGAGCTGTTATAGCCACGGTGCACTATTGATTCTCCCTTGCCGTGGTTATAATTTTTAAAGAATTTAAAATCTCAAAATATCGCTATATATACAATATATGAACGAGAATATGTAGAATGTGAATAGATAGAGGAAAAAATATGCATAGATTACGCCGAGTGCAAAATGCCTCATGGAAGTATTCGAACGATTTTATTCGATTTAATATAGGCGTATTACCGTTTGAATACTTTGGTAAGCCACTATATGTGAAATCAATCATTCCTTTCAATAACGAATATATCCCAATAGCAATCTCAATAAAAGCAAATATCCAATCAATGTCCGAATTCATCAGTAAATACCACTAAATATTGAAATAGCCGATAAAAGTTATCAGAGAATACTTTTACTTTTAAAGCGTTTATTAGCCAAAACTGCGTAGGGAGAGCTGTACAGTAAAACCAATATTATATATTTTGTGAATACACATCGATATTTTGAAAATCGATGATGTCACCAAAATTGAGTTCAAGCTGTTCAAAGCTGTTTGCCTCGGTCAACGGATCGTGAAATCGATCGCGATATAAAATGTGTGTAGATAGAGCGGGGTAAAATGTCATTGTTGATATCTGGCAAGGGTAACAAGTACGTATCGATTGACAATGATACGCGAGGGACCGCATCGCGGTCCACTTTGACACATACACACGTACACACATCCACACGCAAAACATGCACATCACTATTGGCATACACATGACTGCAACGATTAATAGGGTACGGAAAATGAGCACGTCTATCTTTCGACATCGATCTGTTGAAATCGGAGTGGCTTGCGGGCAGACTTTTCCAAGTCGAGCCTTCTTCGTGACGTATTCGTGAAATGAAAATCACAGATTGCATTTGAATATATTCAAGGAAATGCATCTCTTTTTTTATCGCAATTCAATATCGCGACTGTCTATCGTAACGCTCTGAACGAAATTGAAGGAAATCGTTAGCTTTTGCCCTCTTCGAATTATCAAACTTATCCATCTGTTTCGATTTGATTCCGTAAACTTTTCTTTTAACAATATCAAATTGTTATCTATATTTTTACTGATATTTATTTGTTATTACTTCGTCAATTTTGTTATTCGATTTTGTGTTATATAAAATTTGGAACGAGGTAACGGTACAAATATATTGAATGTAACAAATATGCGTTTAATAATACTGGAACTTCGCTACGTAGCCAAACTGGAGAGTTAAAATGAAAACCAGCACATAAAACCATATAAAAAACCATGATGCTTTCATCAAAAAGTAGCTCAAAAAATATCCTAGCCTCTATTTTTTTATCATCTTTTTCAAGTTTGCGATAAAAAATATTTTTAAAAAATTGTTTTTAAAAATCGTTTTACCAATTGTATCTTAAGCTAATTTAGAAAATTAAAAAATTATTATCATTCTCCTTTCCGTTTCTGAAGCTTTCAGATGTATAGATAACTTTTTAACGACTGCTTTTTTTATTGTGCGATTTATTTTGATTCTTTTAATATAAACTGTTATATAAAACCTGTATAACTATGCTTTTTAAAATATTTTCTCATCTTTCTTAATGTTTGTTATGGCATCGCACACTTTATCATTTTCCTGTATTACGGTTACTTACTTTCGTCACTTCTCGCCTAGTAAATGTACGCACGTTTTGTTCCACGTGTTCCGCGAAAGGCGATTGCGATCGAAACCACGCACCCTTCCATCCCACGTAATTTTAACCCTCGCACGCGGCTTGCCGCTCCTCCATGTCAAGCATGTAAAGCAGTAATAACGCGTCACGTCGTTAGCATCGGACAAACTGCGACCGGTGTCCCGTCGCGATCGAGATTAATTAGCGCTGGAGATAGTGTCGCCCGACGATATCGCTTCAGATTCGCTTCACAGAATGCTTTTAAAAAAGAGCGAAAGAATCCTTTGTTCTCTCTATTGTCTCGAGAAATTGAAATCTACGTATCCTATGTATATCGATTCTTAGAACAATACGTGGGTGGGAATGGAACTCATAAATAATGTATAATGTTTTTCGGACGTTGGCCCATCCTTCAAAAAGCCTGTCCTCCCCCGTTCCTCCGGCCACCTCCTTTCCCGATCCGATCTTCGCTTTCCTCCAGGGATGTGTTCGATGCTCCCAGAATCGTTTCCAATTTTCCTCGACACCCGCTACTTAACGCATTTGAATAACTTTTCGGGATCATCCCCGCGGCTACCTTTCCACCTT
This sequence comes from Tetramorium simillimum, assembly GCA_011636635.1. Taxonomy (NCBI): domain Eukaryota; kingdom Metazoa; phylum Arthropoda; class Insecta; order Hymenoptera; family Formicidae; genus Tetramorium; species Tetramorium simillimum. The sequence continues at coordinate 2,948 of VBVQ01000903.1, read as the reverse complement.
CTTCCCGCCCGCTCCCGATCTCCCAGACACTGGCTTGTGTATCTTATTGCGTACAGTTCACGAGGCATGGTGGTAGAAGGAAAAGTGGATATCATCCGCGATGATTGATCGCCATAAAGAAGAACTCTTCGCCACCCCCCCTAGTCCGCCTCCCTCGATGTATTCCCAATGTCCGAAAAACATTCGTCGGTTAAGCTACCCTCTTCGCAAACACGGGTAGGGGGCGATCCTCCACACAAGAACGAATCCACTGTGGGGTAGGAAAGATATTTCTGGGTAGGGGGTGGCGACGTATATACTCGGGATATATTCGCTTCATGGAGAACTTCTTCAGGAGAAGTCTTCTGCTCGAATGTTCCCGAACTGCAAATATTCCGCTGCTTCGAGCGAAGTCAAACGGCAGCCGTGATTTAACGATCGTCGCTAGACATTCACCTTCGCGTCACGGAACGAAAGCACCGAATGAGATCGTTTCACGAGATGCGAACTGAATTTGAATCGTCTCGCGTATTTCGTATATTGGTAAATAAAGACAAATCCTTCGGCAACTTACGAACGAAGGGGCAGACGCGCGAAGGATGTTCTTACGCAGGTCGAAAATTATTATCACACAAATAAATCATTATTTCTTATTCATATTAGTCGAGATGTTAGAGATTCCGCGTTATTTTTATGAAAGCTCAGTGGAAAATTATTTTTTCCTTATTTCAATTTCAAATTTAAATATCTCTTCGTTAAAAAGTCTTTTTATATTAATTAGAGAGTAAAATTTTGTTTCTATTTTATGCTTTAGCGTTGTTAAACTTGTCCATTACAGTTCATGTTTTGTAGAAAATATATGCTTCAGACATGTTGTACGTATGCTTCAGAGAGATACATTGCATGAATGCATAGTGTATCAACGTTTAATTATGCTTATAGATACACGATATTGTGGGACATTGTTGTAATCGTTAACTAAATTCCGATTGTGGTTACATCTAAATTACGAGCAAATTATCACAAATCTGATTCTCTCGGTTTGCCCCTTCGAATCATGTTTTTCGCGATCCAAGATGGATGAGATGTTTAGTGCGTCAGCATAACATTATGCAGCAAATTCGCTCTAGTTACGCTGCAAGTTTCGGTAGCGACGGTAGTCTATTTGTTAGACATTGATGTGAAATCGGTGAGTTTCAATTACGTTTAAATCAACGAAAATACGCTTTCATTCACAAGTTAATTGATTACAGAATATTTACATGAAACATTAAAAGATATAAAAATTAATTGATGATTACTTCCAGTTAAACAATACAAATTAAATACAGTCGTATATGTTGCTAAAATGTTCTCAATGCGGCGAGTATATTTCGATAAATGATAATTTCGATAAACGTAGAATATTTCTCTGTCTCTTAATGCAGCGAAAAATTTGAATGAACGAGAGACACCGCTCTCGCAGTTTGTCCGATGATATATTAAACATTATAGTAAAGTTCGAATCAGTATATTATTTTAGCACACATGATACTTTATATCCAACATTTTCAATAATGTGTTCAGCCGTTAAATCGATGCGGCACGAGCGCTAATGACCGATAATCACAAAACAGTAGCTTAAAGAAGACCAGCGAGAGAAGAGCGACTAGCGAATTGATAGTAGTTACTTTGGGATTACCAATCCTATTTTAGTCCGAAGATGTAGAAATTACTTTCTTAGTAAGAAGAGAGTTAAAAACGCCATATGATCCCGCAGAGTGGCGATGTTAAAAGAGAGGAAAGCGCTTAATCCTCAAGTGATGCAAAAGTCATCGAGAAGAAAATAAAACAAGGGGAGAAATACAGAGAGAGGGAGAAAACGAGGGACAAGTGTACCGGACCTGTCGCTCTTGTGATACGCGTTAATAACTGCCCCCGGGTCGGTTAGATTTCCTCGGTCCGATCGAGGAACGAGTAGTAAAGGACCGAATCCTTTTAGCCCGCGTGACCGTCTTTCTTACGAGAAAATAACAAGCTGCTACGTCTCCATATTTTTCTCGGGATAACGCCGCTTGAGTAGACAGCATAACGACGACGACGACGACGACAAGGACGACGACGATTTCCTCTTAGAATGCAAACGCAATAACGAGCTTCTTCTCTTCCATGCTCGAAGAAAGAGGGGCAGGAAGGGGAGGATAGTCCCTGACGCCTCATTGGACATCAGTCGGTTTTTCAGAGAAACTCGAAAGGGATACTTCTCCTTTTCTTTCCGTCGGCTTACTACTTGTCGGCGTGCACGGACTTCGCAAATATATCGGACTTTCTTCCTTCTCGTGGTTTTTTTTTCTCGACGGATCGATTCGTGATGCGAGGATCTATTCCGTGTAAAAACTGATTCGGGTTTATGCGAATCTGGTCGATAAATAAGTTAGATTACTTGAATAGTAAAATGACGGAGAGAAGAAAGAGAGCATAATCGCGCAAAATTGATTCGTACATTGTTGACAAAAATCGGATAAAAATTATAGAATAATAATTATGGAAGTACTTATGAAAATATTAAGTTTTACTAGTTTATATCATTATGTTATATGTTTGGAAACATCGTTTCGAAAATGCTCTCCCAAACACGGTATATTCCTTTTCATATTCATATTCGATTAAGCAGTGAGAGCGAAAGGGAAAGAAAGAGAATAAGAGAAAAGAAGCGAGAGTTTTACACGCGCTCGCGATTCGCGTACATACACGCGAATCGAAACTCAGTCCTTTCATCGGACAGCCGGGTAAGGGTGGGCGGGCAGCTGCGGTGAAGCGGAAGGGTTGTATGTGAAGCGCGCGGGAGAGGGAAGAGGGTGGCAGAGGCGCACCGTCGTATTTCACAGTCATTACCGTAACGTGTTACCGTGCGCGCTCGTTGCGCCACGCAATAAATCGTCGGTTACCGTTACTATGGTGGTAAGGGGATAGAAGGGGTTGCAAGAGGC
>VBVQ01000902.1:31140-44136 GCA_011636635.1 Tetramorium simillimum | reverse complement strand
CCCCCGCTCCGTTTCCCCACTCGCTTTCGCTCGAATACCGTAACACGCTCAGAATCATTAACCGTATATCGAAGGAATTTAGCGGATGGAAATTCCGCTTCCATATTCCTCGAGAAGTACTTATGTCAAACGGCTTTTTCCCGAATAAACTCCGACATGTTACGGAGTATATAAGTCGCCTAAAAGCATTTTACTTTGTTAGAATTCGCGAGAAGTAAGATGATACTTTGCTGCTCTTTCGAATATATTACGTTACAAGCTTGAGTAAAAATTCTGACGGGACGGCGATAACTTTGCAATTGTTGCTCGATTGCGATACGATCGGATGGCGATTTTGTTCTATATTCTTAGCGAAAAATTCCGCGATTAATTGACAATGTTTTTACGATAATAAGTAGACGAGGTACAAATTTTACTATCTGTGACACTGTATGTACATTTTAACTTTAATAAATGTATATCGAGATACCTTTGTTGTAGTTTCTTTCAGCGATTTTCTTTCATCATTGTGTTAAATTTTACTTGTAATACGTTAACATATTTGCAATGGACAATATATCAATGCTTGATAGTGGATACATATTTTTGAAGGAAGGTAGTCTATTTTGCTTCTTTCTATCGGTAATTTCTTCTCTTTACATGTACTGAGATAGCAAAACCCAGTTGACAAAATCGGCTATCTTCCTTCATGAATAAGTCAAGGTAACCAAAGTTGTACTGGACGTCTCAAGAAAGTTAGCTAAGATAAAGGACACAATAGAAACTACTGTAATCAATTTGTACATGTGTGTATGTATATATATATAATATATATGTGTGTGTATAAATATATATATAATTATTGATATTGACGATCCGAATGCAGGTCAATATGTATGAAATCAGCACGCATCACAGCAGTAAAAATTACAATCATCAATAAGAACCTACGTCAGGGAGTGATGGCGAATGTGAGAAAGACATGTGAATGGTGCAATGAATAGTAACATGATAATATCGCGTGAGAATGGAGATGCTCGTAGGAAGCATTTGTAAACGACTGTCGTGAGCAATGATAAATTCTCTTCGTCTTCGAATCACCTGTGTTAAGGCTATAAATAACCGATATCCCCGCGCGATCGATTTAGACAAGTCGGTCCTTTACAAATGCCGTCCTTCAATTATAATAGATAGACAATAAATAGATATGCAGATATAAGAAAAAGAAATGTAACAGTCTCAGCGTGATGTTGCAGCACCGAGAGAGAGAGAGAGAGAGAGAGAGAGAGAGAGAGAGAGAGAGAGAGAGTCAAAGATACGATGCTGAAAGGGACGCGACTAAGGAAATGGATCTGAATCCGATCCATTTCTAAGCCATTTCTTCTAGAGCTACGGAAGCGAAATAGAAATTGTGAGCACGACTGGCTAAAAATATGATTCATCAAAATCTTATCGACCGGTACGCCTTGCGAGAGGGGCTGAGTCGTCAATTTGATCCGATTGGCACACTTACACGTATCTTCGAACAAAGAAAAAAAAAAGGAAAAGCTAATGAATAATTTCGGTACGTTATCGAACGTTCGGTCTCTATCTTATTTCTTATTCTTCTCTCGGAAACGCTAACGTTTCGCTAAAATAATTCGCGGCGATCCGCACAGGCGCGCCGTAAAAAAGAAGCCCTCAATCGGATATTTTACGACGTGCGTCATAATTCGGTCGGTCGTTCCGGTCGATCGTAAATAAAGAAAAAAAAAAAAAAAAAAAAAAAAAAAAAAAAAAAAAAAAAAGAAAAAAAATAAAGTGAAGTACAGTAGCCGTGAGAAAGACTGAAGAAGGGTGGAGACTAAAGGGCAATACGTGTCACGGGCCTTATTCGAGACGCGTCGACGGTCTCGCAACGACGGACTCCGCCGCGTACGCTTGCGGAATTCAATTAGCCGTTACTGTTTACTAGATAAGCAGGGCATTATAAAATTTCTGACTCAATGTAAACACAATAGGAAATTCAAATGCGATTGATACGTTCGCACGACTGCGAAAGCGCCCGCGGAATTCGCGGCAATGTGCTGTACCGGGCGCCCTGTTATCTACGAGTAACAGCGTATGGAAAATTTTTTACACTTTCGCGAGAGATTTTACAATATTTCCCGGTTTTTGTAGATACAATACGCACCGGTAGTTATAGAGCTTGTGTTTGCTAAAAAGATAAGCCGGCGTAGCCAGCGGCATAAATAAGGGGGGAAATTCTTTATCAACTATTTCATAAAAAATATAGAGTATCGTAGAAGATTAAATTCTTTTAATTTAATAACAGCGTGGATCGTGCTCTGAAAATACGGAAGGAGAAAATTCAATTTAAAGCGGATTAAGATCATTCAGATGGCGGCCAAAACGCGGCTCTTATTAGCCCGAAGTTTCATCACGAATGCGAATGCAATGTTCGTTCGGGAAAAGAGTTTTCTGAAAGAAGTTCGATAGGAGAGAGAATAAAGTTCGTGCCGTCTCCCAGGCGACTCTTTATACGCGCTGGCCGTCGTTGGACGCTTATTTTTTCGTCTCGACGAGAGTCATTCGAGGGGAGCCGGTCCTCGAAAACAAGAATGAGACCCGCCATCGATCCCGCACGCGGACGGCTCTATCCTGACAGGCGCGGCGGCAATAGGATTGTCGATACAGAGAAATTGGAGCAATACTTTGCATTGCCAATTCTTTATTTTGCGCCCTCGAGCGATGGCGAAATCCCAAAAGACGCACGAGTGATTTCGCGCCGCTTTGAAAGCCGATTTTGCTATCGCGTTCATTAAATCGTAGAAAAAAAAATTACAAGTGGGAGAAAAATATTTTTCCCCGCTAATATTGTTTTGTCAATGCGCGCGCGACGAATGCGAATGGCTAATTGAGTTTGGTGCAGTTGGTTACTGCTCGATCATTTTATACAGTACCGCGCGTGTCATAAAATTAATCTACAGAGACTCATTTATCGAACATTTGTTTATATGTATATACATTTTTTTATAAATAATTATTTTTTTCTATATTTCTCTATTTTTTAATCGATTTCACAATGAAAATGATGCGAATCACATTATATATATGTAAAACTTCAAATTCAAATAATCAAATTTTGCAATAAATTTGTGATGACTACACGTACCATAAATTCTGCGACAAATCCAATAATAATAGGAAAATATGTTATACAGCCAGTAAAATTGTCCACGGTAGGGCAGATAATCCAACGTCAATCACAATTAATTAGATAAAGCTCGTCTTTCGGTGTGTTTGAGAGAATATAATATCACGAGCATAATAACGGAGAAAACACGTTTAATTCCTTGCTCATTTATTTTATATTTGCGTAAATCTAAATTTGCGTTTAATTTTGTTTAAAACGTAATTTGAAGATTATGCTTAATTTTGAAAACATCCCAACAGAGGAAATAAGCGTTTAATAATGTAATACTTATTTGTATTATTTCTCTTGCATGCAGAATGGAATATTATGAGAAATTTGAGATAATTATATTGTCGAGATTTCTATCGGTAACAAGAAATGTATCACTCTTAATTAAATAAATGAAGAATTAAATAATGAAGTGGATGCAGGTATCGATATATTTAGTAAGAGAATGTATTCTCTCTATTATAAAGAATTCTGTTGCTTCTATTTTAATTGTAATCGACGGAAAATATGGAAATTTTTTTATTAAGTGTAAATTTTAATAATTATTAAAAATTTACTTTTTTGGCTTTTCCTCAAATATCGTATATATTGTAATTTTTTCCCTCGATTAGGATAAAGATCAAAGAAATAATAGTCGTTGAAGTTAAATGATAATTATTCCTACTCCTCGAAGCTAATTTCTTTTCCAGATCAATAACCGACGTATATTTTAATCTTGTTCACCGCGCGGGCGTCGTTGCATGAGCGTCGATCGCGATTAAAAAAGGTGAAGATCGACAAGTGGGACAAGTCTGCGAGAAAAAGAGAGATAGTGAAAAATTGCTAGAGAGATCGTTTTTAGATCGGCTCATACCGGCTCGACGGCTTGCCCTCTCACAGAGTGGTAAGAACGTGAAACGTGAAAACGTGATCGTGAAAAACGAAGGGGGACAGCTCACGGGCCCCTGGTCCGTTTGGAATATTTACCGCACTCTTTACCTGCGGTCCCCATATTGAGAATGCTGATCTCCCCGAAGTAGGAACCCGCCTTAAGGGTGGCGAGCACCGTCTTCCCGTTGTCGGCCACCACCTGCAGTCGGCCCCTATTCACTATGTACATCTCCTTTCCCACCTCACCTGTAATCGCACAAAAATTACGTCTAAGCGAAGGCTAATTATTTCGTTAACTGCCTCTATCCTCTATCTTAATCAAGGCGGTTACGTGTCTCGCTGCTCGGTTGTCCCCGATAGCAAAGCTGGTATAAAAGAACAGCGCTACAAGTCATATTTCCCTCACTCTGAGGAATAAAAAGTTTTGTGAATGTACTTAACATAAATTCTAGCTCTTTTTATGCGGTATCTTTTTATGCGTCTATAAAAATAATAAGCCGTCGGCGCCATTGCTCCAAGTACAGCAGTTGGTATATCTCAAGAGATATACGCTACAAGAGCTGGTACCTTTCTCTCACTACGCAGTAATGTGCTCATTCCATGTGTATCATTCCGCCAATCCGAGTTTTGTCATTAACCACGACCTATTTTTCAATGGGGAAATAAGAATAAGAATTGGAAACTTTTATAACATAACAAACACGCGCACACATATTCAGATACAAACTAAATTGTCTTTTTGTCTTTTCTTAAAATGCGACATGTAAGGAAAAATACCATTATAATTAATTGGCGTTGGTGGAATCAACCTTAATAAAAAAAAAACAAATGGTACAAAGGAGTGCAACAGAACACGCGAGGAATGGCTGTCATTTGTCCGGCAAGTAGTAACGCTCAGTCATAATTCCGACCGTAATCGCGCGACGCGATGCAGCGGCGGAAATGCACGAGAAGGGAGGTCACCCATCAAAGGGGAGCTATTGCTACTCCGCATTCCTACGCGCACACGGCGGTCATTCCGCCGGTAGTGAAAAGAAACCCCATCGAGAGGATAAAGCGGATGGAAGGCAAAACGTTCCGCGAGAAAAGACGATTCGATCCTCGAACACTTCGCACACTTCGACAAGCTGAAATTACCCCGGCGACCGCTTACAGATCGAGAACAAATACTAAATATGTCGATAAAAATGCCAGGCAATAGCATAAGCTTTTATTTGTATGTACACGATGTACGACGTGGATACACGGAGAGTTTCTGTAATGCGCCATAAATATTCAAAAATAGATAGCGAAGTCATATTTTCCAGCAAATTCCGTTCCGACTAGATTTCTCGATATCGCAAGAATAACTGCTTCCTGAATATAATTGTCATTTAAATAATCGTAAATTTTGATGTGAGTTTTGTTCTGTGAGACGAAATATAAGTTTAGAGAAAAAAAAAGATTACATTCCGTGGCGCTGGGCAATTAAAATAAAACAAGAAATCATTTTTGACACGAATAGCCGATACTGATGGAATCGTCTTTAACATTTTTATTGTATTGAATTCTGTATTTATGAAAGAAATATATTTTTGGAGATTGTGTTGAATGGCAGTGTCAGTCGTTAAATTTACAGCCCACTTCTCTATGCGACTGGACTATACCGAAGTAGTTATGCAGAGAGAACAGATAGTAACTCGTGCTTCCTTCTATCGCGTTAATAACGAACACGGCAGTCACTTTTTCAGCCGTAAAATAAAAATATTCGCCTACCAGAGACGGTGACGGGCACGGCACAGGAAGAGAGGGAGAGAAAGAGCGCGGGCAATCATTTTTCACACCCACGGTACGTCGTTTGGCGCGCTTCCAGCACTGCGTGCTTTCATAAGCAGGACACACTGAATCTGAGGAGAGATCGCGGGGTGTGGGAAGAAGCCTGATATCTACGGTCCGTGTATCCCCGAACAGCCGTAAATGGCGACGGGGATGAGCAAAGTCGACTGCTAACAACGAGACATTTAGCCACATTTTTTATCTAAATCCTAATTTACGGCGTTAATTCTTTATCGCTAAAGTGGCTCGCGACGAGGAATATGTATTAAAACACACCCTCGGCCTACGCTTAGCCTAGCTAGGAAGAATAATGACCAGGCGATTTACCTTTGCGGCAGATGTAGTCGCCAGGTGAGAAAAGAACGGGCCGTAGTCGCAGCACCAGCTCGCACAGGAAACCAGCCTCCGTGTTCTGGAAGATCTCGACCCTCCTCAGCGTGTCCAGATGCACGTTTATCGCGATCTCTGCCTTCAGCTTATCTGCGAAAAGGGACGATGACGATTAGGTGTGCGGAGTGTAGAAAAAAAAAAGAAAAAAAAAGGGAGCACCGGGGATTCAGAATCTCCGAATTAATTCCGGAGAGAGCAGTTTATACTTTCGCCGTGCTGAATCTGCTGAAAATCCAACGTGCACGGCCGAGGTGGGTCATTATAACGTGTAAAAAAGCGTATTCATTTTTAATTAATTTGGAATTTCAAAAATTTACACGATTTACACGATTTACACTTTTCACCCTCATTTTCTTCCGCTATTTTATATACTCTCCGCGTGATATTTTAAATTTCTTTCGCGACGCGGTAGTGAAATTTTTGTGCGCAATTTACATCGTTGCACAACAACGCCGGAAGTAGCCAAGCGCCAGAGGACTGTTTCTGTTGCAACTTCATCCGAAACTTCAAAGTGTAAAACTGTTCTAAAAAGAAAAAGTGTTTTTATCAAAGCGACGTCTCATTAGCTGGAGATACTTTGTCGCACTCATTTGCAGCACGTGAAAATTCTTGTCGCAATTAGGTGGCCAACTAAAAATAGTCAACTAAAGGAAGGTCTTTTTATAAATAACCGATCGATGTGTATCGGTTTCGACCATGGAATATTCTTTTTTAATATTACCTCGTGTGTGAAATATAATAATATTTTCGCACATTACCTCATAATGATTTAGAACAGTTTTCATTATAAAGCCAAAATGCTTTAAATTTTAATGCTCGTTTAATTTGAATCTCAATTAAATTTCAATGTGTGCATTCTTTACGAAATACGTACAAAGAGATTTATTGTTATAAATTATAATTACTAATTATTTGTAATTGTACCTAATTATTTTTTTTTTATTATCAGTTGCGATAATTTTGTATTTCTGTGAGCGAATACACTCTGATTGGGCAGAAACATTAATATTATATAATAATTAATATTAATTAATAAACAAATATACTCCATTAAATGCCTATTGTAATAAATATTGGATTATTAAATTAATAATTACACCCTCGCAGATTAATGGCAGTTTTGTAAAATAAGATTTGTTGACTTGGTATTATTTCCCGCATGAATCCTTGATCAACAGGGTAAAGCTTAACATATTGTTACTATTGTTGCTGAGATAATTATAGCCGAGCATGCACCAGAAATTGCTAGTTAACCTAGAAGTACGTCGACCGTATAAGTACGCAATACGCTACGAAGTTACTATTGTTATTGCGGCAATGCAGCTGCGTAATTAGCACTAAGTTCCGCAAATTATAACGTTAATTGTGATTATGCAAGCTGTTGCAAGTATCGGGAATGCGTAGGCATTTTTCGCTTTTCATGCAATTTTGTCGCTAATCGATATTGCCTTTCCCCGATATATTAATACGTAATGCACCCTAATTGCTCGTCTCTGTGTCGATACAATCCGATTATTATCCGGTGCGCAAAAAAATGTCCGTACCAATTGTTTTATTACGCACGGATAAAGTACTATACTATGCAGTAGCAGGTTATTTCATTATTAACTGGAGGAAAAATCTTTCAGACAATATTCTGATGTATCTCGATAAAGTAAGCTGCGAAAATAGGATCGGTGATGATAGGATTTGATATTTCGTCTATTTTATATCGAGGGGAGGACCATTTAAAGATTGAAATTAAAAAGGAAATTATTCAATTAAAATGCGTTCTAAAAATGTAAATTATTCGCTATGAAAAATGCTAGTATTATACAGAGACGTTCCACATAGATTCTCAACATTATTTCCGGGATCTTTATCGCTCGCGTTATAGCCGATTAAACGATGTATACGTATATGAAAACCTTCGCATCGTAATGGCCTACAATTTTTCATTTCGCACTAATATTCAATTTCCAACTTCTCGTTATGTCGTGCATTATACTTGGAGACTTTACAACTCGCGCCTTATAGCAGGTTTATCGCATGAGAAATGCGCACCATTCGAACCAAACGATTTCCAAGATGTTGTCCGGGCGTTCCTTGCTCTTACTCTCGTGGAAAACTTATCTGAAAGGTGCATTCCGCTTTTGCGGTGAAATAATAATGCGTTGCTTCTCGGCCATTTATTCTCTCTTTAACATTCTCTGTTCTAGACTGCGTTACGTTAACTATGTCTAAATTCCGATTCTTCTCTCATTATTTAAGGGAACGAGTTACTACAATGGTTGGGTGAAAAAAAGAGCGATGCGAAATACACTTTTCTCAGTTTACGAAACAAAGGGAACTCGCGGACTCGCGGAAGAGTGGTTAATGCAAAGGCCAGCTGCTTTATTATGGAGATCCTTTTTTCACAATTGTACGCAGCGCGATTATAAAGAAGTCCCTTAAGAAGTACAAAGAAAACGATGGAAAATTTTACGTCAAGCTACGAAAGAACGCATCCTACATGCAGGCGTGTTAAAAAATTGGTCAATGTTTTGTCGAAAGCGAAATAAAACATTTTCGAGAGTTTATGAAAGCTTCGAGGGAATAAAAAACTGACAATTTCCTTCTTAGTGGGAGCTTGACTTCGCGTTAAGCACTCTTGTGTATCTCGTGCAATAAATTTCAGCGTAAGTCCTCCTATGTTACTCGGCGTAGCCCGTAGGTCCCCGTTCCTTCCAGTTTATTTGCCTCTATACACACTGCGTTTTATGCTGCATATAGTCTCTTTTATAGTGCGTCGCGAGCGATAGAATCATTATTACGTTGCTTTACTAGCATTTTAGTGGGAATTTCTCGGCAGAAATATCGTTTTATTCCAATAATCGGCTCGGAATCTTCCTTAACAATCCAGTCAGAAATACAGTTTCCACAGTTATGAATCTTTTATATTTTACACGAGCAATAAAAAATGATCTCTTTTATTAAGAAAAATCTCGTACAAATTAATTAGTATTATCATTATAAATAAGAAAAAACCGATAACATAAATAGATTTATCTGTCATAAAAATAGACATTTAATTTTGTGTGCTACAACACAAACATACTCGTTACAATAAACAAGTTGACTTGTTTTTCTATCTGTTATGCAAATTCACTTACGTAATAAATAGATTTATTTATCATAAAAATAGCCATTTAATTTCATTCTATAGTAGATACGTTCGTTACTGGTACTGAATGTACAAATCGATTTGTTTTCCTATTTATGATGCAAATTCCACTTAGGGAAATTGTTTACTACGTTACAAAGAGAATGGATTTAACGAGCGTGGAGGGGCTGAATAAATTATAATTTTCGGATAAGTCGGGAACTTTCAGGGCGCACTTTTATCTCGTCTCTCTTTGCGAGAGACACCCCAGCGAAAATTCGCCCACGACCGTTTGCTCTCGCGTGGTTTGCATTAAAAGGCGACGATGTCGGCAACCGTACATGGAGCCCTGCTTACGCGTCGCTTTGCTCGCATTTTAGTTTGCGGATCCTGCCAACGCGGTTATGAGATCAAATGTTCCCCGTGAAATTATATACGCTAACACCGGTGAAAAGCGGCGATATCGTTTCATTGCTCGTAAACACTCGCCCCCGCGTAACTTGTACTCGCTGTTATTCGACTAATAAGTTAAAAATGAGAAGCTCTGTTCAGAATTTGCGAGGGACGAAGTTACATTAATTACACGTGCGTCAAATTACACGCTCGCGAAATAGCCTCACCTAGTCGCTTGCATAGAATCTACAGACTTATATAAATATCATGAAGTTACGGCCACGCCGCGGCGCCGGATTTTCATATATCTCGCGCTTATGAAAGTAAATTTGCGTCCGCATCTCTTCTATATTGCGCATTAATAACGATAACTACAAGGTGAAGAGAAGATAAATGATTCGTATAAAAATAACTAATTACGTCTGCGTTAATTGCATTACTCAGCCTTCATAAATCACTTGTGCTAAAAATAACGATATATAAAACGCGTTCTTCTGTAAAAAAAAAACCCAACCCTCCAAATTCCTCGTGAACAAAATTCGTCATAGATAAGTCAAAAATCTCAATTTTTAACCCGCGTTGTAGCTTCTAATTGTTTTTCAGCAAATTAAAGCGCGTACTTTTTCTTTCATGAGTTATTTTAACATTTATATGTGCAATAATGAAACTTACCTGGAAGACAACTCACTGCCTTCTCCTCGTCGGAGCACTTCTGCGTCAGCCACAAATAGTCGAACCACTTGATAACTTTAACCTGCAAATGATTCGGTACCCTCCTCATCCGCATGTAAGTCTTCACGCCGTCCAGCTTCGCTGCAATCATCAATTGCTTACTTAGTTGGAATGCACACTCTCAAATGACAATAAAATAACAATTGTTTATAAATGTCTGTGGTGATTTTAATTGCCCTAACTTTATTTTCTTAATTTTGCTTCGTTGATCGTGCAACATCAGTCACGCGATCGCTCGCGTTACAGTAAACGAGATATTAATTCTCCACGGACTAATTATGTATATATGACACCGTTTCCGCAGTAATGTATAACATTTCCGAGTTCAACTAATTATCATTTAAGCATCGAAAATCTCGCGTGAAACCGTCCCGAATTTGCTAATTCGAGAACGTGATAATACGTCATTATACAAATGAAATGTTCGACGATTATTAATCGTCGTGGTCAATATTGGCGATTAAAGTTGATAAAATTGTATATTGCCTTCAGTCTGGCATGAATTCGCAAGCTGAATGATTCAATGAATAAGCGTATTATAAATGTAGGGTTTGACAAGGCCAAAGAATTCAATTTTTTACGATTGGATTATGATTCCACGAGTCTTTTATCGAGATACGATTCTCTGTTTTGTCTAAAAAAAAGTTCCCGTTTTTGTTTAATCGAGTTAATTATGCAATTATTATGAATTGACGATATATTTGTATAATTTAATAATATGTTTTCTCTGGCGCATCTATATTTCTCGCAGGCAACTTTTGACTGAGGCAAAGGCCGTATTGCCGCAGTTATCATTTAATTGAAACGTATGAAGACAAAAAGAACTCTCTCTCGCAATCCCTATTCTTTCCTATCTCTCCGATGAGAAAAGCGTCGATGGGATCTGTTAATATAATATTGTGGCATATTCACCGTGCAATCGCTGCACGGGTCGCAGATCAATAATAATGCAGCGAAACGGAAAACTAAGATACGGCTACAATTTTACGAGGACCTATCGGTGTTACATATTCATACGAACGTGACATTCAAGGCAGAATGGAATAAAGATAGCTACTCGAAACTAATGTCACTGAATATATTATTAGTGGTAAAAGATATAATAATGTTCGAGATATTGAAAGAGATGTAAATTTTCCAGATTTCTCGGATTTTCGTTGAAAGAGATTCAAATCTTTGATTATAAGCGAATACAAAATGATAAGCCATTTGACATTTAACTCTGAAATACATATATAATGGCGCAAAAATATGTACACTTATTAAAAGCGATGTATTATTAGCGTTAGTCTGATTGAAAATAATCTTGTTAATTCAAAGAAGTAATAAAATAAATATACTCTTGTTTAAAATATTATTTGTTTCATTAATGATTGTGATTGAATTAACAGAATTTATTTTACTCAGACTAATATTATTAATATAAGTATTTTTTTCTATATACATTCATTTTTAAATTTAAAAATCAATAGGGATGTAATTCTTAATTATTAATTTTTTTAATTATTGCCTCTTAAGCATATCATATACATTCGTACTGGCACGACAGTACGTAAAATAAATTTGCACAAGTGCGTAAGGAACGGTTAATACGTGCACGTTGTGCCAAACTGTTTCGGTGACAGAATGCAATTTTGCAAGTACTTTTACGACGTTCTTCCACTTGAAGAAACGCGGTGCGCGCACGTAGCATGGTTTCAGCTAAACTTCTTGATGGCAAGCAGCGCTGAGTAAATGTTTCGACAACCCTGTTACGCAAAGCAGAATGTACTTGTGTACTCGGATCGTCTGAAGATTTAGCGTCGGTTTATAAAGTCGCATGTAGATACATACATACCACGGATATTCGAAGGTATGTATATAAAACAAAAAAAAGTAAAAGAATTATACGCGGATTTCAACGCAAGTCTGTCTCGCATCGTTGAGATGAGATATTATTACTGGATTCACGTCACTCGCGTCCGTTACGTTTCGAGAATCTATAAATATGGATTATGAGGAATGAAGAATGCATATCAAGAAATGAAACGTCAAACTGTCTTCGAATGCCAATTGTTATTCACGTTAGATATTCAATCGATATTCAATCGAGCAAGTAAGAGGCAATGGGATCAATGAATGAGATAACGTGCTCTTTTTTTCTTGTTAGATTACATGGAGCTATTGCATTCATGAATGTATCCAAACGAGCGACTTCTTGCATCAATCATATTTTACAGAGCGTTTTATTTAGAAGAGCTAATCTCTTATGCAGTTTGTCGTCCTGACTATCGACCAATGCTAACTTTTAAAGCTGTACAACTTTTTCGTAGAGATTTATACTTTAAGCTTGAAAAATAAATTCCACTACTTAATTCCATTAGATGACATTTCTCTCTCTCTCTCTCTCTCTGCATTAAATTAAATAATCTCCACAGTACGTAAAATTGGATATCTCGCGGATTTGATGAAATATGAAATTTTTTTCCTTCTCTCAAGAATCCTACGTTTTCAAACGTAACCGTTCCCCCCC